>JAIFTH010000629.1:0-20607 GCA_019968535.1 Fragariocoptes setiger | reverse complement strand
GAATGCCGCTTCTATAGCAGAGAATCCGCCACACACAACACTTACAGCTTTTTTCTCTCTTTGTCGGAGAGATTCATTCGCGAGTGGTCTACTTTACGCTGAAGTTCCAAGGTTTTACACTTATCGTGAAGCTTGCCAACTCCGTGGATTGCTTGATAGTGATTTACACTGGGAAAGCACACTCCAGGAAGCGGCTTCAACTATGTTGGCACCACAGCTTCGCGGATTATTTTGTGTTATCGTAACAGTTGCTCTCCTTCTAACCCCATGGATCTATGGGATAAGTTCAAGCGAGATCTGAGTGAAGATATCATCTTACGTCTACGGCGCTCGAGATCGATTATAATGACTCTGTTTTCAATCAAGCCTTGATTATGATTGAAGATTCTTGCTTGAACATTGTCGGAAAGACTCTAAGTGAACTCGGTCTTCCTTCCCCCAACCGTGCGGCAACAGATCCACATAATTCTGAAATCTTGCGTGAAACCAGTTATGATGCTGCTGTCATGGATGAATTTGTTCGGGCAAATCTTCCAAAGATGGTAGCTGATCAGCGATATGCGTTCAATACCATAACCGCAGCCATTGAAAGCGGCCGAGGTGGATTATTTTTTGTGGATGCACCCGGTGGCACTGGGAAGACTTTCACCATTAGTGTAATATTGGCACATGTGAGGCGAGGTGGTGATGTTATACTTGCAGTTGCATCTTCAGGCATTGCTTCGACACTTCTGCCTGGAGGTCGCACAGCACATTCTGCATTCAAATTACCTCTGGATTATAATAGGTCTGATGTGCCGCGGTGTGACATAAGCAGAGGCTCAGCCAAGTGTCGAATGCTCCAACGATGTAAAGCAATCATCTGGGATGAGTGTACCATGGCGCACAAGAAATCTCTAGAAGCACTCGATAGGTGCCTCAGAGATCTTCGTAATAATAATTCGCTCTTTGGAGGTGTCGTTGTCGTTCTGGCCGGCGACTTCAGGCAAACACTCCCAGTGATCCAGCGCGGCACTCCGGCAGATGAGTTGAATGCTTGCTTGAAGCAGTCAACACTATGGCGTAATGTACAGAAATTACGCCTGACGACCAACATGCGAGTTCATCTTCGCGAAGAACCAGGCGCCGAGGCCTTCTGTAACACGCTATTGAGCATTGGCAATTGGTCTTTTCCTCTATGCAATAACGTGGCTTCTTTGATCAAACTTCCAATTGATTTATGTTGCTTGGTGTCCAACAGGGAAGAACTTATTGAAAAAGTTTTCCCTTTGCTGAATAGAAGCATCCTCAACCAACAGTGGCTCTCTGAAAGGGCTATCCTCGCGCCGAGGAATGATTTGGTTGACCAAATCAATTTGTCCATTCAGGAGAAACTCACATGTCGACAATCGCGTACTTATCTTTCAATAGATTCGACTGTTGAGCCAGACGATGCTGTGCATTATCCGATTGAATTTTTGAATTCTCTTTCACCTCCCGGTCTACCCTCTCATAACCTTACTCTCAAAGTTGGCTCGCCTATTATGCTTCTGCGTAATCTGAAACCACCAAGACTTTGCAATGGTACACGGTTGTGTGTGAAAAGTCTCCATGACAACGTGATTGAGGCGACTATCTTGGCTGGTGCTCACCAAGGTGAGAATGTATTCATTCCGCGCATTCCTCTGATTACTACGAACTAAATATTCGATTTCAAGCGTCTCCAATTTCCTATTCGACTTGCATATGCTATGACTGTTAACAAGTCACAGGGTCAGACGCTGAAGGTAGTAGGTATAGATCTGTCTATGCCATGTTTTTCTCATGGGCAACTCTATGTGGCATGCTCAAGAGTTGGCTCGCCCTCAAATATGTTCGTGTTGGCTCCGAACGGGGAGAATAAAAACACCGCCCTATTGATGGGACAATCGTACGATCTTCCGAGTGCAAGAAAAATGTTCATGTCTTGGGTCGAGTTTGTTCACGAGCTAGATCCTGTATATTATTCACGCGTCCTCACAATATATCTTTCCTTCATTGAGGAAGCTCCAAATCAATGCCGCTAACTTCAATCGATAATAACTTCTTTCTCTATTCAGCGTCTATCACGAGTAGCTTGGATGCAAGGAGAGTTAGCCGCTCGCTTTACTCTCAAGCACGTCTAGGTTCGAATCCCGGCTGAGTGCAATATTTGCCATGGTCATTGTCTTCCCTGAGGATCTCACAAGAGTGAGCGCTTTGGTTAACCGACTTAGCGACTCTAGCTCGGTAGATTGGTTAACGGAAGACCCTCTCGAATCAAGCGATATGTGGACTCGCATATTCGAGTCAGACATAGATTATGATGTCAGGTTTATGGTAGATAAGAGTCATGGGCATATTGACATTTGAATGTCTCTTTAATTCAATAGATCGATAATAACCTCTTTTTCTATTCAGCGTCTATCACGAGTAGCTTGGATGCAAGAGAAGTAAGCCGCTCGCTTCACCTTCAAGCACGCCTGAGTAATCCTGGCTAAGGGCAATATTTGCCATAATCAATGGCACAATCGTACGATCCTTCGAGTGCGAAGGCTTGGGTCGAGTTTGTGCACGAGCCACAACGCGCCATATTGATCATTATCAGGTCGTAAATAAAACCACCGAGAATGCCGTGATACGCATGCTTGGTGTAACTAAGGACGGATATTCGGTCAAGTGTCGTATTCACGGATTCTATCCATATTTCTATTTTCTTATTGAGAACGTTCGAGCTCCCGTTGTCTGGCAGATTTTGATTTTGTAAACTATACAACAGATCAGATCAGATATATCTCGATTCCAATCGACAGTTCTCTCAGCTGACTGAAGCGCCACCTGGTGTCATGGGCAGTGCGAGGAAGGTCATCACACGACACAGTTAAAATATACCGATCGTAAATTAAGGATCACGTATTTATTTGTATCGATCACCAAATTCAACGTTCATGACAACCGCGAGAGAAGCCGCGGGTAGCCAGCTAGTCATGAATAATAATAAAGAGTGAGGCGAAACGCGTCACGCGTGAACTCTGCAGATGTAGAGCGTAGAAGCCGGTCGGTATCGTAACGGTCCACGATTTGTAGCTCAACGAATTTGATCGTCGCGAATGAATATAATATAATATTCCCCCATGATTGGATAACAATATGGTTGTCTGCGATTTCGACCTATTATATAGTAGCATCATGATATGAAACCTCACTGAGTTGATCTGCGAGTAAACAATCGTCTTGTTGCTCCAACAAATGAGTGCGTCTACAGCGCATTTCACTTTGAGAGCTTTAGCTTGAGAATATCGTTTCAACATTGTTGTCGTAGTGTGATTGATGTTGCCGGCGTCATAACTCGAATCCACTAGAGCAAATGGGTTTGTGATGCAAAGTGAAACATAGTTAGGTTTGTGGGCCACTAGCCCGACGAAGTATATTTGTGCTGCGATTTTTGTTTTTGATGTGGTCACAGGAGCCGATGTTTTTGTGAGGCGATAGTATGTTTATGACTTGCTTGCACCATAACACACATCGACATTATAAGCTAAGGCGGCAATAAAAACAAAGGCATTTTTTCGACACTGACTACTCTCGTGTGCCGATTCGACAATTTGCATATTTATGACTGTTTACGACGATGACGAAATCAAGTGTCTCTATTGGTACTTGAACGAAACAAGACCGTGTGTGTGTGCGTATCTGCCGGGAAGGAATGCGACAAGTTACCAATATAATAAGAAAAAAAAGAGATTCATTAGGGCCAGCACCACCCAACGATCGACAGCAAGCATCGCCACACTCGTAATTTTGACCACCGTGATAGTTGCATAGCTTAGAATAAGAATTTTCATTTGTAATTAGACCGACGAGTAGTTGGAGATGGCAAGCTTCGGACAATATGTCATACCACACTTGATTGGTGAAAGCAAAAGATGTCGATTTTATTAGCCCCAACAGTGGCGGT
The DNA here is from genome assembly GCA_019968535.1 of Fragariocoptes setiger. NCBI lineage: Eukaryota > Metazoa > Arthropoda > Arachnida > Trombidiformes > Phytoptidae > Fragariocoptes > Fragariocoptes setiger. The sequence continues at coordinate 16,652 of JAIFTH010000629.1, read as the reverse complement.
GCTGTCTTTGAGCTGAGCTGATAGTTCTAATCAATGTTTGGGTTGGATTGAGCGAATGTGATTGTGACGCGTGCCAACTTACTCGCTCGATGAATTATCATTCTCAACGTCATATCACAATATCTATGCGCTCGACACATGTGATGAAGTTTCTCGATACACGTAGCAGCAACAGCAGCAACAGTCATTGCTACGCTTCATTCATTGTTGTTGCTGCTATTGTTATTGTTCACTGTATTCGGCGGCACATCAAACAAGCCGGCGTTGATGTGCTTATTAGTGAACCATTCGAGCGTTTAATAGGCCCAAGTGAGCCATTCGATACTCACAAACCGTGTTTGATGGTTTGATAGGAAATCGCGTGTCAAAAATCACACACATCAAAACTCGCTCATGCGTCATGTGATCAAGCTAATTATACGAAGTGCAACATTCCAATACAATTCGGTTCGATTCGACATGCTTGACTTTTGTCTATCGATCTCCTGAGCACGATGCCTGTTGCGACTGCCTGGTTTGGATCAATCGAAACAAATCTGGTCAATATAAAGCTAGATAACTGATCTGTTGTGAGTGCCAGTCCATCTATTTTTATTTTATTTCCTCTCTTTGTTTCCTTTTTTCCGAGCAAGGTGTTCGCGAGATTCTTCTCTTTAAAGTCGTCATTATCTGCCTATTGTAGTGTCAGTTGGCACTTGACGATCAGACTCATGCGTATTCTATTGTGTGACACAGCCAATAAACACTTAGCAGTCACATCGATAGATCCATAGTTGGATGAATAGTTTGATTCAATGACCGGCGCACATTTACTATCATCATTTAACTACTAGTAGCCTCTCTTGCAGTTGGTGTTTATGAGCTGATACTCAACTGAAAAGTTGGCAAACCAAGTTTGATTGAATGGTTACCACCCTCGACTGGTTCCTTGCTTTGGCTTCATTCGTTTTGTTGTCTGGCTTACTATCTGACTTACAGAATCAATGAATAAGAGATCGATGAGTTGAGTTACAAAGGGCGACCTTCAATGTAACAACAACTTATGTCATCGGCACACTTCTTTCGTCACTTCGTGTCTATTTGTTGCACTTGTTAGTATTTATAGAAGGAACTGCACGTTAGTCAGCAATCAACAACAATGGACAATAGCATTTTGTCTACCTCTTAAAGAATTATAGGTTACTTCAATCGAGCTCTGCGAGATTACGAATAGACACGAACGATGGCGCTGAACGTTAGAATCTAAATATATTTCAACAGCGTGTGTTAATTTATGCACTTTATGACATAAAAAGTGACATCCTGTACGTGTTACGCTCCTCTTTGGTCGATACTGAGCAAGCTGTGAATTATATTCAAATCAACCAATGGTTCAGTGTAGCATCTGAAAGATTCGATAGAAAATGCAGCAACAGTGGTTTAAAAAGCAGCAACTAGTTACTCAATCTTAATGCACAAGTATACAAGACACTAACTTTACTACCTTGTTTCAACCAACCAGCGACCAGATGTCTCTTTATTATGAGTTTCTTACAGAAGGTTAGGTTGAGCAGTTTTCAATGAAAGCGAGTGACCTTTTTTCTTCTTCTTCTTTAGCTTTGGCTTTGGAAAAGCTCAGAAGAAAAGCAATTGTTGTTGCTAATGCAGACACTGTTGTTGTGACACATGATTATCGTGTTATTTATGGTCGGTTGAATTTACCAACGCACGCACACGTTGAGTAATACGATCGCTCGTATGTAATCACGTGAAGCGAGCCGATTTATTGCGGAGAAAAAAGTGAGAATCAACTGTTGCTCGAGAGAGAAAAAAATCGAAATCAAACACAAGTTGATGAATAGAATAATAATTTTCCCATCGAATGAATCAATTACTTACATTTGGCGCACTAAGTTGGTAACGAAACTTTGTCATTTGAACGGTTGCGAACGTGCAATCATGTTCAAAATTCATTCATAAGTTTGTCGTTACCATAATCACAATTGTGTGAGTTGAAAATTGTGTCAGAAGAAGAAGAAGAGAAAACAACATCTTGAAACTTGCGACCAAATTCGATGGAAGCGCGCGTGTGTTTCAGTCAAGAGACAAAGTATAGACGCAACTCTAACGACGACCATGATCATTATTCATTCATTGATTTACTATTAAGCGCCTATTGTTATGCTCGAGTTTGTGTCAACTAAGTGTGCTTCTCTGTTCTGCTATTGCACACTATTGCAACATGGTAGTAGCGTTCGGGCAAAATCAAAAACGCTGAAAATGGTAATAACAACAATATCTATAGCGATAACTATAGCTGACAAAGAAAGCAATGACAATGACATTCGACATTCAAGTAAGGCCAATAAAACTGTGAAACTAAAAATAAGACTGCTTTTTCACTTGGCACTCGTTTTTTCCTCGATACGTGCATGTGTAAGTGTTTGTTTTGTTCTCTTCATTCATGTTTAGCCAGCCACATTGTGTTGGTGTGACGGCAACAGTCATTAGCACATGAATTGTCATAGTTCACCTCAAGTAACAACAGCATCAAGCACTATCATATCAATAGGTGGCGCCACATAGCATGTACCATTGATTCGTCTAAATGTGGGGGAATAGATTATACGATGAAAGTTGGACAACTCACATGACTAGCAAACGTTGAGCAATAAAATGATGTGTATGTTGGTGCAACAAAGCAGCACAACGATGAGTAAAGCAATCATCGAATAATAGCAGCAGCAGCAGTCAAAAGGAAAGAAACGAGCATCGATGACAAAAAGTTGTCAAAACGAACGAACGAAGAGCCGTTTTTCCGCTTCTTTTTTTGCTTGCTTGCGTTGGCTTTGCTTCTGACGTTGCTGTTTGCTGTTTGTTGTTTGCTTGGCCTCTCTCGATGCGTTGACTGCTGCTCGCTCTCTAAATTGTGTGTGAGTGCATGCGCACGTGCGTGTGTCATGTCAAACGGGTGGCGATGGCATGAACTGATTGCTTCGATAATATAACAACAACAATGCGCACCCAACACGACACAATGCGAAGCAGCGAGGTGACTCAAGTAAAGCACGAATGCGTGTTGACCTGACCTTTATGTTTGTGTGCTTCGTCCATTGATGACAACAATACACGACTTCCTGTGATATACATTCGATCACTATAGTTTGTTAGTAACTACTGTTGCCGTTGGTCGTTTCAATATCTCTCGTCGTTCGACGACGACAATCGATTCGAACGCCGCAACCATCGATACGACGTGACGTTCACTACAGCGTAGTAACGTGACTACATACGTTTGACACACCGATACGTAGCCAGTAGCCAATCACTCGATTGCTACTGGCGTCGTTGCTCATTGTTTCTTGTGTCCATTCAACTGTTGGCTCGTTGGTTGTCTCACTGGTCACGATTGTTTGTGATTCAAGTCAATTTCATACACTACAATAAATCGTTCCTTTTCACTTTTATTGCGTACGCTTAAACTTAAGCTTATTCGACACACATTCATGTGACGTAAGCTTATTATCATATAAGCTTCTTACACCTATAAGATTTAGGAGTCAATTCTCTACTTGTGTTGTTTCACTCTGTTTCACGCATACACATTATCTCTTGCTCGCTTTTATCGGTGATGTTCATTTCTTGCTTGCATTTTTTCTTCTCAATGAATCAACATTGCCACGCAATGTTTGCACCTGTTTGCACTGCAATAAGCGTTTTTTATTTTGAGAAAGCAAGCTCACTCAGAATCAATTAAGAACGGAATTCTATTCGATTGTGTATTGGGTAATTTCAAATCATTCAAAGTTAGAATAAACGGAAGTGACACAGTAATAAAAACACTTAATAACTCTCTTGGCTCTTGTGCTAGTGTGTTTAGTGAATTAAAACAATCAACATTGCTATTAGTCGATATTTTAACGCACGCATTCAATTTGCCAGCATTGGCTAATGATATGCGTTTTCACGGGACAAGGTTATTCTTTGTGGATATGCTAACAATCGCTTTAACGTATCCGTAACACAACAGAAACTATGTTCGTTTGTTTGTATTTTACTATTATGCTCTTCGATGTGGTCGTTATCACCCTGGCAGTTGAAGAGCTCAGTTGTTTGCTTGGATCTAATCGATTGGATTCAAATCAATTCGATTCGGATCACCTCAACCAATCCGTTCATTGATCAATAGCAGTCTGGTTCGTGATAACATTTTGCCTCACAGTAGCTCTTTTATCCGCTCTTAACGTGTTCGTCTTCGAGACACACGCGCACATGGGATGATATATATTTTCACGATAACCTGAGACAAAGCTTTGATCGCACATTTTTAATGCAAGCTTGTGTGATATCCAATTGTAAACTAGCATCATAGTGAAATCTTTCCATCTTGCATTTCATTTAATATTGCTCGATGCTATACGAATAAAGTTTCATTCTTTTAGCCTTGAAGCAACTGCTTTTGCTGCTGCCACCGCCGCTTGATACAAGTTGAAACTTTCGCAATTTGCATAATACAATCGAGTAACTTGTAGAGAGCTACGAATTATTGCAAACGTCACGAATTATTGTTATCATCATTATTGTAAGCCAGCTTATTGTCACTAACTCACTCGTTCACTCACTCCTACCGTGTTACACATTTATCACCCAGCAACTCTATGAGCCTATAATATAGTTTGGACTGACTGGTCACTTTGGTTGGCTCTCTCACTTGCCCACTTTTCACATCGTGCTCATTATTAACTGATCTGTGTGCAATTCGATATCATAATGATCGAGCAAGGAATCACGGCACACGAATGTGAATTGTATGCATTGAGCATTATCGGACCCCACCCCCCGACGCGAACTGCAGGTAATCAAATCACAGGCATCATTATCGATGTGCGTACGTTCGTTTGAGCGTATCGTTGAACCAAAGTAATCGAATAATCTTCTTCTTTATTCTGCTCGTTGTTCTGATTAATCGAGTGTCAATGCTACTAGCTATTCATTCAACAACAACAGCAACACACAATGACAATGACATTCACTATGACAAAATGACAACAACTCTCTCGGTCCTGCAGGACGCTTTGTTGTTCCATACTTTTTTCCTCTCTCAAGTTGAAGAATTTTGTCTAAAAGCAAAGCGAAGCAGAGCAGAGTAGAGCATATAAGGCAACGAATACTCGACTACTATTTGGGAGCCTGAGGCTTTTTGGACCTCATTAAAGCATACAACTCATGTAGTAGAGGCCCACAAAGTGTGGTGGAAGCCGTGAAGTACGGGCTCATTAACGGATGAGGCCCTCTTTGTTCTCTCTGAGTTCTGATCTGTGTGAAGACAATAGACAAGAACTTACAAAGCACTCACAAAGTTGGCCACTTGGAATCACACAGCAGAAATCAGAAGCTCACGACACGGCAGAAAAGGAATCAGTTCGAAACCAGTCGGAATATAACGAGAAAACAAAACAAAACCAAGTGTGAACTGCACACTATGACGAATGCATATGATCGCTAGATGGCGCCACCATTGTTTCAACAATAATTGGTGCATATCAAACAAACGCTGAAAGTTGAAAGTGAGCGTTGAAAGTTGACGTGTGCCTGACCCCTCGAGGCCTGTTTTCAAGTGAGTGCGTGTACTAACGATTGACGGGCTGCAAAAACATGTAATAAATTGTGTGCTCTGTTAGTGTTGGCGGTGTCACGTTGCAGCACGTGCTGGCGGCACTGTTGCGTAACATCGTAGTAGCTGTAGTTGTTGGTGTTGTCGTTGTTGATGCTGATGTTGTTGTTGTTGTTGTGTCACACGACAAGCTGTGTGCGTGTGTTGTCGATTCATCGAAACATTGCTGTCACAATATGCGAGTAATAAAAAGTGACTCAAGTGTACGACAGTTCGTCCGACAAACGAACGAGCCAGCGAACGAACGAACGAATCACACGAACGAAAACAGCTGCCAATAGCTGACTCGAGCTGCCAGTGAGTTGCAGTAGTTGAAGTTGAAGCTAAAGTCGAGCTTGAGGTGCTACTGGCAAAAGGTTATCGCTAATGCACTTGACGCAACGCAGCGGAACGAAATGGAACGAAACGATACGCGACTAGAATGGAATGGAACAGAACAGAACAGAACGGAACGGAACGGAACGGAACGGAACGGAACGGAACGGAACGAACGAACGCGGCCGATAGTTGAGGCGAGCGGTAAAATCGCAGACCAACGTCGTGCGCTAAAAATCAATAAGCGAACATTCGACCAGCTGTTGTTGTTGTTGCTGCTGCTGTGCACTTGCACTTATCACTTACTTCACTGATTTTGTTTGCTATGTTGGTTTATGTTTATGTGTGTTGTTGACTTGCTGGTGGCAGGCAAACACACACACACACACACACACACACTTTGCACAAAAATAACAATGAAATTGAACTGGCGAAAAAAACACACGCTCGACGATGCAACGCGACGAGCAAGTGTGCGTGCGTGCGTGCATGCTGCCAGATGAGGCCCACTCTGGCCGGTGAGGCTCATCATCGCGAGCTCTCTTGCTTACGCGCCATTGAGCAACTTACTTTGCGTGACTACATTTCACTTGCTTTGCAGTGCACTTGCTGCGCGTGCAAATGTTGCTCGTGCACTCGGCAGCGACAAGTGCATCATTTACGTCATGAGTTGTGCTGCTGTGAACTACGCATTTCATTTCATTTTGGTTCGATTAGTTCGAACCAAAACTTTGATTCACGATGCACACTATTCATTCAATCGCACAGCTTCACCGCGAAGCAGTTCGTTATTCAACGTATAAAAATGAAAATAATCATTCACAAGGGTTTGTGGACAAAATTGAATGATTTACACTCTATATAGCGATATAGCAATTGAATGAGACTTAATTTTTTAATAATAATAATGATAATAATTGCATTTTTGCACACGGAAAATGTGCGCAAAAATTGATTTGAAAAATTGCATTGATTCTTGCGTCTTGCGAAATTTACAATCTAATGGTGTGTGTGTGTGTGTGCTGTGCTGTACTTGATGGAAAGCGTGCGTTTACTTGATTTGAAGTAAGTTTGTGTGTGTGGAACAAAAGAGAGTTTTAACAACAATATTTGACGCCCATCAAGCGCTAGGTGGCGACACTCGACGTGCCTGCTTGTGTTGAGGTCCATCGTTGGGCGAACGATCCACACTGCATCGTTTTGCTCGCTGTCAACCAACATCGAGCATCAATGATGCAATAATCCCAGTGGGCGTGTCATACGTTGGTCGGAAGAAAGTTAAGCAGATAATTGTTGTGGATTAGAATCATTTTGGTTCCAAGTTGTCAAAGTGTAAAGCAAATAATTTTCTTTTTTACTTTCAATATCGCAACAATTGTGCTCTGAGAATTCTATCTGTCTGTTAGCTGACATTATAAGAATTAATGGAATTTCGAAGTGCCACGCCTACACTTTCTCACACCGCCGCAAACAACAACAATGTTGTTCGGTGAGAACAACAATGTTCGTCCAAACAATCGTTGGCAATATTGAATATAATTTTTCAAAAAATCAAGATACGAATAAATAGCTGAATGTTACAATAGTGCAAGAGTGAATGAACAAATAGTGTTGGCTGATCAGAAATTTATGCTGATGTTGCAATCAAGCAAAATTTAAAGCATCGATGATGCAACAACACAACAGCATGTAAATTGTATCTGGCAAGATGAGCGCCAAGATATGAGAGTCACGATTTGTGTGTTGGTTGGTGTGGTCGCACCACCCAAGTGTTGTACAATTGTGGTGCTCATTTCGGCACCTGCTTCGTTTGGTTTCAACACAAACGATATAGCAGACATAGCTAGACAGCTTTTACATTGTTGTGATATAATTGTTATGTGCACATTCATTCAGACTGCTGTCTATCGAGGTCACAGATAAGCAAGCGTTCCACAAGCAATGAGAGAGTGTCGAACGAGAGAACTCTCAGCAATGACACGATTTCTTTCTTTCATGCAACATCTAGTTCACACACACTATTTGTAGGCTCGTGTGTTGAACCATCGACAAGTGTGAGAACGTCAGATTTACAGGTGAACTGGTTTCAAGTGTTGTTTTAGAAATATTGACCCAAGCATTCGTGGAAATCGATTGATTGATTTGTTGCTGGTTGCTGAATAACAGCAAGAAAAGCATTGGTAAATTGTTTCACCAGTGAACGCGCTTTACGGCAACAAACAACAACAACAACAACGATATTCAAATGACACCCAAGTGTATGTAACACAAAACCAAATTTACATGTCATTGCATCAACAGTGGATCAGTGAATCTCATTTCATTGCTGCTGTTGCCATTTGTACTGTTGTAATGTTCAACAACAACAACAAGTGTGTTGTCCAATGTCTTTGATGTGTGCCGACCACGAGCACGAAATTGCAGCAAAGAAGCTATGAAACGAGACGACTCTCTCGACGAGTAATTCGCTGACTGATTCGAATGATGCAGGTGCTTGGTCTCATCTCAACAACTTTGTTTTGTTTTTCAAATCGAGTTAGCGAGCTGTGACTCTCAATCTTTTGAAAACAATAATTTAATTTGATGCAAATGCAATGATTGGCGATGGTCACACACACTCACGTATGGAGAAATGCGTGAGTGACAACGCTTGCTACATTGGTTCAACGATTAATTGAACAAAACAAAAAAAAGAATGAGCCACAAATGAATTTCATTGGTTCATTTATTTATGACATGAAATGACATGACATGAAATTGGTGCGTGTGTGTGTGTGTGTGTGAAACATTGCTTGACACGACATGAAACAATGACATGCGAGCACTGTTCGTGCAACTGGCTTCACTTGGAATTTAGGTGTCACTTAGCACACATCAATCGAATCAGTCTCTTTCGTTTTCGTTGTCAGTTGGCCCTCACTTACTTAGTCAGTTTGCAAACTAACAACGACTTGCTAGCTTCTATCGACAGCGAATGACAACTAGCTAAGCGACAACAACTACGACGACAATGTGGCACGTGGCCATCGGCACGTGTCTTGGGCCAATTTACCCGCTTCGTCTGAGATCGTGCATGCAATAGTGTGCTCTTGTATTCTACAATTGTGTATTGCGTCATGTCGTGCAGTCTCGTTTGTTGGGGCGTGTCATAATCAGCAAGTTGTTCGTTGAGTCCAGTCGATTCAATTCTATCGATTCTTTTCATGAAATATCATTCATGTGCCCATATAGGCTCGTTTAGTTTCTACTCACTTTGATTTCTACTCAGACTTACGCCCAAACTCTAACTTGAACTCAAACTCAAACTATGACGCAACCATACTCAAATGTCTAAAAGAAGAAGAAGAAGCCAGCAAGCAATCATTGTTCTGTTGGAGCTTCTGTTGAGAGCTCGGTTCACACGACGCCCTCTTTCATTCTAACTCTGGCCTCTCAATGTTGTTGTCGCTTTTCCGGACGTGGAGGCCGCGTGCACGTAAGTACAGACTCACACACGCTCACACGTGCCAGCCGTTGTCGCTCAAAACAAGCTCCTTCTTTGTCAACTGCCTGCTTGTGTGTGTGTGTGTGTGTCAAATAAGTGCCAATGTGTTGATGTGCAAATACAAATAAAATCACGCTATCACAATGAAATCAAACTTAGTCCCACTAAGTGCAGCTACTTAGTGCTTGCATCACAACTAGAACTAGCTCTAAACTGAACTAGATCGCAAACTTAGGCCGACTTTAGTCACTACAACCACTGGCAGAACAAATATTCATTGTTTGCTTGCTTGTGTGAGTGCGTGTGCGTGTGTGAAGTGATTGACACAACAACGAGCGTGTCAATTGAATCGTAAAGTTGCTCACGCAACTATGTTCTTTGCAACTATTACGCAATATGCGATACGCGTAACTATTATGCAATATGCAATATTCAGTGTGCAATACACAACAAATATCACGCAAAACGCTAAACAATGCTGCACAAACAAACAAACGAACAAACAATCGATAAATGTTAAAGTGTGAAAGCGGCGACTATCATTGCCTTTTCTCTCACATTGGTGTGAAAGAAAGTGAATCTAACAAAATCAATCGCTTGTCATCAATTAATGTTGAGCGACAATCAATTAACTGTTGCGAGAACTTACCTGATGCTGTTGTGTGGATTGTGAGACAGGAAGTTGACGATTAGCCGGCGGTGGTTGGCAGCGTCGATTTGTTGTGACTGTTGACGCTGAGATTGGTGACGAAGCGCGCGACGACGAGCACGACACGGGTGTGTCACGATCGTTGCGCGATATTGAGTGCGTTAATGACGACACAGACGAAGACGACGACGATGCTGGCGACGAGACGGGCGACGGTGAACGCGATTCGGCCGGCGGCGTTGTTACGTTGAGCGGGGGCGAAACACTGCACGCTCGTTTGCTGTCGTGACTGGCGAGCTCGTGATTGCTGGTGCTCACAATTGATTGTTGTTGGTGTGATTTGTGACTACGTGCGGTGCGTCTGTTGGTGTCGTTCGACGTTGCTGTGCTGCGATGGTTGTTGCTATCGTTCAATGCATTCAATTGCTGTTGTGTGCTGGCCACCATCGACGACAACGCGTCCAATTGAGGCGCCTGTCCGTGCATGCCAGGTGCAGACAAACCTGTGGCCGCCACCTGTGTTGCTGTTCCGGCTGCGGTTGTGCTCACGTAAGGTGCCATCGACGACAAGTGGGTGGCCAACGACACTGGCGTTGTGTTGGCACGATATGCGGCTGCGGCTGCGGCTGCGGCGCCAAACAGCGGGCTAGTGTCGTGGCCAGGTGGCGCCACCACCGACGGAGGATAAACGCCGCCACCAGTGCGTGCAGCCGCCAATGAGGCGGCCGCGAACGGCGCCGATGCCGCTGCGAACGCCTGCAAATGATGACTAAGTGCCGCCAGGTGCTGTTCGCCCGCCGATTGGGCGCCCGACATTGCGTAACCGTTGACTGCGTGCTGGTTGACTTGATGATTGGCACCTGTGATGGGTGTCGACACCTGTGAGTTCGATGTGGGTGGCGCCATCGACATGGGCATCGACATGGGCATTGGAGTGCCCAGCGAGGGCATGGGCGGCGGAGGAGGCGGCGCCGGTGGCGCACCCAACGAAGCCATAGCGGGTGCACCTGTCGGCCCATACTGACTGCTGTGTTGTTGTGCTTGTTGCTGCTGCTGCTGCTGATTGTGTGTGTGAGTCGGCGGAGAGCCCATCAATGAAGCGGCCAACGCTGCAGCAGCGGCCATATTGTGCACCTGCTGCTGCTGCTGCTGCTGATTGTGTGAGTATTGTTCCGTGGGCACTGGCGCCGACACAGACAATGGCATCGTCGGTGGCGATATCGAGTGATGACCGTTCGATACACTATTGTTGTTGCGACTGTTGTTGTTGTTCGAATCACGCTGATGATGATTGCTCGACGAATGATGATGCCTCGAATGATGTCTCGACTGATGCTTGCTGCTGCTATTGTTTGACTTGTTGCTCGACTCGTGTCCACTGCTATTCGTGCCATCGGGACTGTTGCCACTCGAACGGTTTGTAGCACCAATTGATGAGTTGATATGATTTGAGCTATTGTGATGGTTGTGGTTGTTAACTTGTTGTAGTTGCGATTGCTGTTGTTGTCCGGGTCCGGGTAATGTGGGCACAAAGCCGCCAGGTGGCACTCCGTATGCACCAGCCTGGACAGCGGCCGCCGCCGCAGCGGCCGCTGCTGCTGCGGCCCCAAACTGAGGCATTCCGTCCACCGTCGGTGCGCCCAATTGAGCAACGAACGGCGGTCCACCGCCGGCACCTGTCAAGCCGCCGCCGGCCCCACCCAACGGCGGCAGGTGTGACGCTGCAGCCACTGCGGCCGCCTTAAACATGCGCTGGCGCTGCTCAAAGTCACGCATGCGTGCATTGCATTTGTCAATGGAGGCGCGCAGTAACGAGTCCTCGATGTCAGCACGCTCTTCGTCGAATTCCACACTCCCGAATCCTTCGAGACGTTGCATATCAAGCCAACCGCGCCACATTACACACACTCCGTTCAAAATGAATCCCGAACGAATGTGCACCTGTCGAACAGAACAGAACATTTAAGGCGAAGAAGAAGCAAAAATTAACAATGTTTGATTAGTGATTTGAATAATGATTGAAAGAGTCCAAAAAGTAACAAAGAGTGATCAATTGTCGAGCTCAAACATATTCTTCGAATTCCAAGCAGAACATGTGTAAGAAGCGGCAAAATTGTCTGTGCCTATAATACGGCCAAAGAGCACACGAGCAAAAGAGTCTTGAAAGAAAGACAAAAATAGCTAATTTTGCGTACTCTAACTCACTGTAATCGAGTGTCCTCTTCTAGCTTGCTCACTCACTAGCTTTGTTCTCGCGTACGTGTGTGCGTGGGTGCGCTCGTTGAGAAAGAGAGAAACGTCTTGTATGCTGTGCTGTGCTGTGTGTGCGATGTGAATCGCGCGAAGTATCACAAGTGCTTAACAAGTTCCAAGTGAGCATGCGTCTGCACATCGACAACACAGTTTGTTGTCATCGTTGTCGTTGTGATGTGAACAGAATGAACTTGTGCACACACTGGCAATCATTGTGAGCCTACGCGCGTGCAATGCGAAGCCAGTTGAGTTGAGACGAGACGAAACACAACTAAACGAAGTACAGATTGCGTAATACACATCGTTGTAATGCCGAACGAAATGTGAATGAACGAACGAATATACTCTATTCGATTCGACTCGACTCGACGAGCTCACATCGATGCTTATCGCTTGCTTCGACTCAACTCACAGCTCCATTCGGTTCGAGTCGACTTCATTCGAATCGATTTGAGCGGACTCGAACGAGAGTGCAAGTACGAATGCGAATTCGAATGCGAATGAGAGAATGCAATAGAATCGGACCGGATCGAGTCAAATGGAACAGAAGCAGCTATGTTATGTCGACATATGCTGTGAGTTGTTGCTGTTCGGATTATCCTCGGCCTCGGCCTCGGCCTCAGCTTGAGCCTGAGCCTGAGCTTCAGCAGCTGGCCTCAATTGGAATTCCGCTTCTGAGGCGTCACAAACGGATAGCATCGGCTAATGGCTTGACATACGCAAGCCTTGTTCGTTCGTATGTCTCTTCCCCAGCCCTCGTACACACGCACACACAACTCTCACTTCACGTCTCGCAGCTTACAGCTTACAGCTTACGTTCAGGCCCGCACTCATTCTGTTTGCTACTTTTCGCCTCCTGGGACACACACAAACGCACGCACGCACGCACGCACTCACTCACACATCATCTCCATTGGGTACACTTCGCGAGCCTCGCACACACTATAGGCGCACTCATCGCTAACAGCAGCGCTGGCAGTTGCGTCAGCGAGCGAGCAAACGAGCAAGTTCTCAAGAACACACACACATGCACAAAGCTCTACTTATGCGTGCCAAAGCAGAGCCTATAGCGAATGTACAGTGTAATGCTATGCCAGCAATGCAGGCTGCAATGATTCAGGCTGACCGGAAGTTGGCAAGCTTACCGTTTCATATCAAGTCAACATCTCGACAGCTCAATTTGAATTTATTCGACAAACTAATTCTGTGTCTGTATTCGTTTGGTTACTAGACTGTTGGACAAACTGCGAATGAGGTATCAAACCTATCTATGGTTCGATTTAGATGTTCAATTGTTGTCGTCTGTATCATATTCTATAGGAAAAACTGATTCACTTTGATATTTGTTTCACGCACGCGCTGAGTGAAACGTAGAGAGAATGAAATTCTCAACGAAGACCATCTGTAAAGAATTTTAGCAAAGTATATGAAGGCATCTTTTGTTTCAGTGAATTCAAAACAAGCCGAATAGAGATGATTCTTCGAACTCGAGCGTCGATCGCAATTGATGTCCATTTTGAAATGACTTGCTTTTAATCGGGGAATTCTCTCTTGAATTTTTTCTCTTGCCAACTGGCAATTCCTTCGAGCAATAGAATCTTGTCTTCTCGCACAACAACAAATGATTTCAACTAATTGCGAATTCACAATTTCACAGTCACGCAGCACACAAACTTCAACAACAACAACAACGAAAAATTATCAAAGAAAAATTAGATGAATGCGGGCCAATAGCACGCCGCAGCATGATTTTGCTACTTATATTATGCTTAATTCACTTGATGCGGGCAAACAAAGAAACTGTTTTGAAAAAATGAAGAATTTCAAGGCAACACTGCCATGGAATTTCGCAATCAAAATTGTGGAATAATTTGTGAATGAAATGATGCAAATAATGACAACAACAACAACGTGAGTTGGCTGTTCAACTCAAACAAATTCTCAGTTAATTTCATTTTTGTCGAAGAAACGTTCAAAGTGCCAAGCGAAAGACAACTGAATAATCATCAGTGTCTTATTCACTCTTTCATTTGTAGTGAGCGGAATAGAGGGGGAGAGAAATAGAGACTCACCTTGCCATGTTCTTTATCAAAATCACAGCCACTGTTAGCGAGAGCTGGGTCGGTGTCGCCGCCGTTCTGATTCAAATGAATCGAATTGAGATACGGATTGTGTAAATGTTGATGATTATTGACAGGATCAACGAGATCGACATTGGTCGATGTGTTATTGTGATTGGTGGCACCGAACGGTCCATTGCCATTGTTGTCATCGATGCCGAGACCGTGATGATTGTGATTGTGATGATGATGACGTTGTTGTGTTGCAGCCGCTGCTGCCGCTGCAATGGTCATGTGATTGTGGTGCAAATGATGAGCATGAGCATGATGATGATGAGCACTTAAATGATGATGCGAGTGTTGCTGATTTGTGTGATTGACAACCGGTGGTAGGACACACGTCGTTGCTGGCTGAAAGACAAGTGTAAATTGAATGCCCGATTGTACGAACGATATCTCGGTGTGTCCTTCATGCAAGTCGTTGACAAATTTCACTTGACGCTCTTCGAGCGGTCTCTCTTTGGCGCCCGTGTAACTGATCGGCGATTCGTGCGACAATTGTCGAAACAGATCGTCGTTCTCGAATTTGCCTCGCTGATCTTTCACTACACGCGGCATTTTGAACACAAAACGTGGCAATTGCTCAAAGATGGTTGGTGTTTCGAAGGGCAACATTTTGCTTTTCTCTTTCTTTTTATTTTTCTCTTTTTATGCTTGTGAATTCTACGTTGTTAGATTCGATTTTATTTCTGAATTCTTCAATCACGATTTTTCGACCATCAGTTTGAATTGTTCTTTTCTAGTCAATCTTGACTCCTTGATTTCTTGAATGATGACATTTGTGCATTGATTTTTGACAATTATTGGCTTATATTAACCGATCGATCGATCAAGCGAGCAAACGAAGAAATCTAGCGCGCGCGAGTGTGTGTGTGTGTGTGTGTGTGTGTGTGTGTGTGTGTATGTGTGTGCGTGTGCTCGCTTTGACGCATCGCACCAAAATGAGCGAACCACAGTAGCGACGCCGCCAACAACCACAACATTTATGTGTGCGCGCGCACGCACCTATACTTATTCACAGCGTAACACTCGCAGTGTGCTAACTTGCATGTGGGCGGGGCTTGCTTGTTGCCTGCCAGTCGTTTTTTCTGCAAACTGCATTTAAACTGCAGATAATAGAACTTGACGATGAGATGCGATTGCCGAATGCAACACTGTGTGTTTATTGTACGAATTTTGCACGAACGAATTTTGCATCAATCAGTGCAGCGATGCCTACTCGGATTTAATGAGGTGCTCGTTAGTCAGTCGAGTGTTTGATTCATTTATTATCAAAATTGGTCGAATAAATTGTGCTCAAAATCAAGAACAGATTGTTATTTTTTCATTTCACAAAGAACACATTCAAATTGTGAGCATTCGCCTTTTGTTGTTGTTGTTGCTCGTACAACAACAAACCCCAAATAATGAACCACAAAACAAGCCACCGAGCCAATCGACTCCGATACGCCTGATCTCATCTCGTCTTGTCTTCTCTCATCTAGCATTTGACTCTATTCTCATCCCCATCCTCGTTCCCATTCTGATCAAATCAAATCCAATTCGATCAAATCTAAGAAAGTTCGAAGAAAGAAAGTCCACTCTGAACTGAATCTAATGATTTAACTAACGACATACCACAATTGTGACACGTATCATTTGTGCACATGTTGTTAGCATACAGTTTGACCTGACCTAAACTAAGGTCACCTGCTTTAGATAAACAAATGACACTAGCACGCAGAGATTGATGTTTCAATTTGTGTTTTCTTCAGTGTGCGTGCGAGTGAGTGTAAGTGCGATCACAGAGAACATTGTACAGCAATTGAATTCATCACGAATCTCGAGTCCAGTCCGCGGCACACAACACAAGCCAATACAAATGCTACTTTTTATGTTGTGCGTGCCACACAGACAATTGACGTGACACTTTGACTTTTGATCGATCTCTCGGGTTCGTTTCTCTCATTCTCGTTCAAGTTTTCGTTCTAGTTCTCGTTCTGATTATTCTGTACGTCATTCTCATTCTCAATGTTCCGTTCTTTTTTGCTGTCATTGTCATTGCTGCTGTTCGTTCGTTCATTTCTTTGTTGCTGTTCGTTAGCGCGTGACGTGCCGACTGACACGCGATCTCGTGCTCTCGTCACGACACACACACACACACACACACACACACACACACACACACACACACACACA
>JAIFTH010000628.1:0-20610 GCA_019968535.1 Fragariocoptes setiger | reverse complement strand
TGTGTGTGTGTGTGTGTGTGTGTGTGTGTGTGTGTGTGTGTGTGTGTGGTGTGTGGTGTGTGGGTGTGGGTGTGGGTGTGGGTGTGGGTGTGAACAGTAATCGAACTTGAGCCTGACAAGTAGCTCATTCAGCCCTCAGCCGAGCGCTCAATTCGGCTCATCCAACGATCGTCAGGCCGATCGCACAATCAGGCCGCCAAATAACCAAACAACATTCAGCAGACGACCAAACAAGTAGACAAGCGAACAACTAATAGCTAAACAGCGGTAATTTTCATAGCAACACGACAGCGTCCAGACGCTAGATTAAGAGTCAACAGCGTCAACAAACGGCAAGAAGCATACAAGTAAATTGCAGTTGGGTTTCGTCCACTGAGCTCATATCAAGATAGTCAAGCAGTCAACACGGAAATTTGTCTAAATTTGGCCTCTATTGTGGTCCATGTTTGTTGTTTGATAACTTGACAACGCTTTATACGTATGAGCGTATAGAAGGGGGAGAGGGAGAACGAGTGAGCTTGCTAGTGCGTTTCTACGGGCAAAACGGAAGCAAAGTCCAACCAACAAAGCTAAGTCCACGAACGTGCATACACAAAGCCCAAGTCCACATCCAAGTCAAGTCCAATCGTCGACCAACAAGAACAGAAAAATAGCGACAGCAACTGGCAACAACCCAACAGTACAGCTAGGTTCAGTCAATTTGTTCGCAGTTGAACGTGTCCGTGGACGATAATAACGCTCAACCAACGCGAATCGAATCGAATCAAATCTCTCTAAATACACACAAACACACACATACAGCATCTCTCTAGGAGTGAAAGTGTCAGTCATAAGGTTGTTCTTTGTGCGGAAATATCTTTGCGGCGTGCATCACCAACATCAATCTAAATATACGCACGCACAAGCATACGCACATGCACATGCACGTCTCTCGCACATCTCTTGCACGTGCCACTTGCTCACAACAATTGATAGCGTGCCCTAGGGCCTCAGCTGGAGTTTAGTCGCTTGCAAATGTTCCTTTCCTGAAAGCAGCTCTGCTACGACACCACAGCAGCAACAACAACAAGCAAAGTCAATAGCAATATCATCAACATCACCATCTTAACAGTAGTAGCGAACGAAACGAGCGACAGAGTGTATGAAACCAAGTGCAAGTGATTTCTAAATAGTACCGAGTGATATTGGCGTCTATAGTCCAGCTTTAGCTTGAGATTTTTCCCGAAAGTTCGAGCTAAAATTGTTTTCTATCAGATTGATTTTTTTTGAATCAAAAATTGATCAATTATTCGAAGAGAAATATTACAACGAATTTTAATGAAACTCGTTAAACTCACACCGTTAATCTGACGCTAATGAATTGTGTGTTGTAACAGCACACATTTATTTTCACATTGTGAATGCTAATTGTTGAAAGTGATTAGAGTGGAGTAGAGTTGGAGATACTTGACTCTATAGATGAACTCTAATCGTCAACTCGAGTGACAGTACGTACGTATCAGTGATGGACACTTGTTGTGGTGATACGTCAACGTTAGCGCCAGCGCCAACATCGACACCGACGTCAAATTATGGGCCATTCAATAGATGTGTTATCGATTGTAGTCGTCTGTTGTGTCGATCAATGATGGCACCAATCAATAATGCGACACGTGGGGACCAACAAATGGTGAGTTGGTGCGTTTGGATGCACAGATTTGCTCAAATAAGAAATTCAGCGCCAGCCACAACAATTGTTGCCTCAGCAACACCGATAACTTCAACCTCGACCAAGACGACGGCCACAGCCATAACCAACGAAAGAATTCAATTATACAATTATAATGACATTAGTAATGAATTGTATGTCAATCAAACACAGCGCTCAGCGACACAAACATCACCTCCCTCAACATCTAAATTATTGAGGCAACAGTCACCGTTGCGAACTCAACGACGTCGACAACAGGAAAACGAAGAGCATCTCGATATTGCAGCAGCAGCAACACCGATATTGTCGAGAAAAAACGAATCTAGGAGACAATTGAAATCATCAAGACACCAGTGTGACCGGCAAACGAGAACTAAAATAAATCACACAAAAATCAGATTAAAGAATGCAATGTTATTTCAGAATAACGATAACAACAACAACATTGTCCCACAGTGGCAACAATGTTGTAACAACAACATTAGGAATCAAAGTAGCAACAATCGGACAGCAGCAAGTCAGGCAAATGAATTGCAGGCATCAAATAATCTTAAGTTGAAAAAAAACAATGGCCCTTATTGTTTACTCAATAACATTGGTTGCTATGAGAATGGGTTGGCGGATTCAGCACACAGGTTCAAGAAGGAGAAAAAGAAGAATGGGGAAAAGAAATCACGCTTACTACCGTCGATATTGTCCATGTTATTGTTGTTGTTAGTGTTAGTGTTAGACAGCAGTCAAAATGTGCGACGTTTTGTGGTCGTCGATGCGACTGACAGTTCGGACAAGGTGACGCTTCCGGGCGACATTCTGCTCGGCGGCTTGTTTCCGATCCACCAAAAAGGTGAGTGCTTTTTGTTGAACACTAACAGTAGTTACTTTTTGTTTTTGTTTTATTGTATGGTCGGAGCCCAACACTGCTGTGTTTGAATTCGGGCCCGTCAATTCGAGTTTAGTTAATGTTCGAACATCAAGAGAAAAGTTTAATCTTATTGCTATTGGCCTGTGGCCGACGGCAAGTGAGTGAGTCAGTTAGTCAGCTAGTTAGACATTGGCCAGCGGCAAAGTTTAGAGCTATAAAATCAAAAGAGAGTCAGCAAGCAACGCACAAACGGTGATCAAACAGCAAACAGCTACATCAGCAAGCAGCGCTCATGTTGTCCACGATATGCGTGTGCATGTGTGTAATGGGGCTCTATGAGCGTGTCCTATGATGCAATGTCGTGCTGTTGTTTCGAAATTGAGCCGGTGCGCTCTCCGATGGCCCCTAAAATTTCTCCATTCGCCGCTTATTGTTTAATATTTGCTCATGGCCATAGGGTCGGAAATATTGTCTTATATATTTGCCGCATGCTGACACGCACTATTTTATTGCTTGCCTGATCAGACTCACGCACTTACTCACGCACAGGAGAGCGAAAAAATCCAGTTTCAGCAATTGATTGTCGTTTGACTTGCTGGCTGAATGTCTGAATGGCAAGCTAGCAGCAAGAGTCGACTCATATTATCCTTGCAGCCTGTGAGTGTGCCTGTGTGGCTAAATCTTGCGGTGTCTGCGTGCGCGTGTGCGTGCTCTTGCAATCAATCACGTACGTCAAGTTCGACACTAGCAGCAGCAGCAGCAACGCGAAATTTGTGCCAACTTGTGCGAAAAGTTCGTCTGTCGGTTGTGTGACCAAACACTTGGTAAAGTAGAGGTTGGTAGCCTTCATCCTTTAACTACAACATTATGCCTGTCTGTCTTAAACTTTCAGGCTCAATGGTTCGATATTAGTCGGTGATACTTTCGATTGACACGACTTCGATACAGACAGACTCACAAGTGCTGTTAAGGAGCTCGTGTTTACACATGTGATTGCCGCTAATTTATGCAATTACTATCATTTCCAAAAAAACCGTCCACATCTGAGCTTGCGAACGAAGCTTAGTGCGTCTATCGTCGCTGTGTAGCGTTCACATCGACACTCACACTAAGATTTGGTCACAAACTCAGCTGTGGACGGTTTTTTTTCGAAACGATAGTATGCTACTACTTTCTACATGCACACACACTCTATTTCATGTTTCATAGTTTTTCAGCATGAAAAGCAAGTTTTACATTGCGTAAGAGGTGAAAGACTAAGTTTGGTACAATAAAGGTGTATGTCATGTCCATGAGCTCAGTGCAACCAGAGTCAAATATTGGACAACACAATCAAGAGTCAATAGTCGAGAGAGTTCCATACCAAAAGATCATATCGATGTGTGTGATTCGTATCGATTCGATCGGACCTGATTCGATTTGATTTGATGTGAGCAGACATTTTGACAAGCACGATAACATGTGTGTTGTGTGTCGCGTTATGCGTTACGTCGTAGTGCTTGTTCGCCGTAGTTGATTGGTCTATGGGTTCAAGTAGTGAATCACAGCCCAGGCTCAGAGACCAAAAAAATATTTTCGTGAAAAAGAAGTGTGTCTGGTGGCGTGCTATATACAAAACTGTCTCTATATAACTTTTGCTACTTTTATCCACGTTAGAGACTGAATGCCGAACGTTGACTGCTATGACGATGACTGTAGCTACATGTGGACAGGTGAAAGCAGTCGATGAGTAACGAGAGCAAAATAGTCTGACTGAGCGCTGAGCAAACACGTCTGACGAAATAAACTCGTTTATTTTTCTCATGTGTGTTCGACATTGACCGTTGTCAGTGTCGTCGTCTTCGATCATGCGTAACTCACACGTGCCATTGCAGTATTACACTTGTATCAAGCTCCACAAACTCACGATTGAACAACTAAATTGTGCATCGTATTGAACTTTTTCTTTCTACTTGAGGTGAGTTCTTTTTTAGCGTAGGCACGCACACGCACACGCACCGATAGACAGACCAAACTAACCGATAGATCGATCTGTTAGTTTGGTTGGATGTCCATCGAATCGATGATTTGACTCGATTCGATTGTATGTTTGATGCACGTGTATGTTTGACGGTGCTCTACTTTGGATGTCCGATGTTTAATGCTCAATGGACAACAAGACAACAGGATGAGCGTATGACTCTCTTAAACACACCAACACACACACACAGCACACACCTTTAGCAGGTGTACTCGCAAGCAAGTGACGAATGGACGAATGGACGAACGAACGAGCAACAACAAAAGGCGAGTTCATCATTGCCTTGACTCTACGTCGAGATCGAGCAGTGGCAGCAGCTCATTGTTCAGCGACAGCTCGTGCGTGCAAACCGAGTGAGCGAAGGGTCCACTAGTAAGCGAGCGAGCGAGCTAACCTGGCGCGCACCTGCTGACCTGCCTAGCAGTGACCAGTCTTGCTCTCCTCGTTGCTCGTGCAGTTAGTGCTCGTTGCTGTGCTTGTGTTGCGCGTACACGTGCACGTGTTCGTGCGCAATGTACGCACTCACGCACCCGCTCTCCAGCTCACCAACTCACTCGCCCGCTCAGCAGCAAGTCAAGCGAGCTAGCAATAAGGCAAAGCAAAACAAGCACATTAGTCGTTGGAGATCTCATCATATTTTTTTTTGTTATGTCGTCGTTGCATCAGCAGCAGCAGCAATACGTCACACAATTGCCCCGTGCGCTCCCCTCTTCCTCTAACACACGCATGCTATTTTGTATTCCCAGTGTAACCTCTTCAACCGCTATTGTTGTTGGGTGTGCGCTCTTGTGTGTTGCTAACATTGTATTGTGCTGCATTGTTCTGTATCGTGCCATGCACTTGTTAATGTAGTGTGCGCGACAACAACCATCGACCTAAACCTCAAAACACAGTGCTTTGTGTCTGCTTGTCTGGCCTCGAGCCGCTCGAACGCTTGGCGCCCGATCGCGCGCGATTTTTTTCTTCTTCTTGTGTACATTGTGATTGCACGATGCGTTGTTTAAAGCTATTTGTTCGTTGATGTTTTGCTTTGTCGAGCAACTATGAGCTGCATTCTCGTGTCTCCCACATTCCTCTCATGTCTTGTTGTGTGCATTTTACTTTGTGTCTCTGTTCACAAAAACATGATCTCCTCACACTGCACGTTGCAAATTTTGCACTCTTGTGTGTGCGAAATTGTCTCGTTCACTGAAGACCCTAGCGCTGTGTCAGATTTACACACTTGCCAATTTTGTCATCGAACAGGTGCTTGTGGCTTGATTGGCTTCATCAAAACATAGAGCCAGTGAAGGGTTCCAAAGTCCGCCAGTTCATGTTGATCGTAC
Source organism: Fragariocoptes setiger (assembly GCA_019968535.1). Taxonomy (NCBI): domain Eukaryota; kingdom Metazoa; phylum Arthropoda; class Arachnida; order Trombidiformes; family Phytoptidae; genus Fragariocoptes; species Fragariocoptes setiger. The sequence continues at coordinate 14,713 of JAIFTH010000628.1, read as the reverse complement.
TCGACTCGCGAAATTTTCGTTCAGAGAAAGAGAGTTAGAGAGAGTTAGAGAGAGAGAGAGAGAGAGAGAGAGAGAAAGAGAGAGTAAGAGCTTTTCTTAATCAGAACAATTTATGGAAGGCTTTCGGCTGATTGAAAGCTCGTCTAACAATGAATCAATAAGGATTCAGATCAATTAAAGATAAGACAAGATACGATATTTGCAGACCCCAAGGTGATCATTACAAGATGACAATGGGCTTTTTCCCATATCCACGTCATTGGTAAAGTTAGTCGCGCAACATAGATACACGCTTCAGTAAATGTGAATGAATTAGTGAGTGAATGAAATACTATAAGGACGCATTCTATATCACACATGCTCAAAATAGAAATAAAATATTGGCCAACAGAAAATGATAAACAAATTTTTGCCGCTCTTTTTACTTCATTCTTTGTCTTGCCCCTTTTCCTCTTCTTTGTGTCGTTCATTCTTTGTGCCTTGTGTTCGATATAACGTTCTCTTTCTGTTTCTCTATTTTGATTTCATGTTCAGTTTCCGGTTGGCCTATGCTCTGTCCGTCGGCCGGTCTGTCGCTAGGTCGGGTCTGTCTATGCTTCGCACAGTTGCATAAGCAAAAACAAAGCAAGCATTTCGAACAAAAGAAATCTGGAAGAGCGTTGCAATGTGTGGAGGAGCTCTGAAGCTTTTGCGGGACTCACAATTTGCTTTGCGGGGCCCGCAAAGCGAGGCTTGCCAGTGTAACTCGGTCACTGAGTTGAAACTGTTTCTACTGACTGTGGCGATTGCTGGCTGCGCCACTGCTATGGCTAGATGTATAAATATAAATATGTTTGTGTGTATTTGTAATATATGTGAGCCGGAAATGCAAAAACATAGCACGGGAACTCGCGAACTAACACAAATGCAAACGTTAGTAGGAAAAAGAAAAGCAAACAAGTGAGTCAGCGAGCGAGCAAATGAGCTCAGAATTGTTAGAATGGTAAGCGAGCCCGCGAGCGAGTGAGAGAGAAGGGACGAAAGTTGGTGCTGCCGTTGCCTATTCTTTATGCTTTGTGCTGTTTGAAATGATTTTTAGTTTCGTTTTTAGACTCTCATAGTGCGCACTCTGTGTAACGCTAAATGAGGCGCAAATTGTGTACGAAACATACATTCACACTGTTAGCAGCATTTGTGGGACACACTGTTTCTCACAACATTCTCGCAAGTTTAGTTTAAACAAAATCAACTTCAGAGGCAAGCAAAACAAATGCCTAGCTTCTATCGTTCGACAATGGAAACAATCTACAACACCAGCAGCGCATTTTATCGTCGCGAGACATAAAATGTAATGCACTCGTTTTCATGAGCCATACGACCTCGCGGCCTCAAATGACAATGACTACAAATGTGTTCAACCTCGAGCGGACAAGCATCGAGCATCTATCAGCTCGCTGATAAGTTGATTTCGATATTTGTGAGACAGGCGTGAGACACGCACACTCACGCATAATAGAGACACACACTACATGTGAGTTTCCCCTTTGACTATTAAGGCTTATTTTTTGTTGTTGTTATTGCTATTTGTTTGGTCCCTTCACGTTTGGTTTCTCCAAAGGCAGCAAACAAACGTGACGGCATCTATTGGTTGTCAGTTCGAGTGACCTCAGTTTGACGAATGTGAGCCGTCGAAAAGAATGTAAGTTAACTAAGTTAAGTAGGAAAGAAACATGAAACCGCGTGTCACTCCAATGACTAAGAATTCATGCTACATCGGCATCAATTGAAATGTCCGTGTAGTCTTTCGTTCGTCCTTCCGATCGATCGATCGAAGTTTGTCTGTTTTACGAAGCAAGACAAGACGAGACGGAGTTTTTGCCGCATGATATTTTCTGACGTTCGCTTTTCGTCAACTATTTGTTCGTTTGCTCGTTTGTTCATCTGTCCATCCAACATCGAACGTGGAAAGAGAGACACAGCAACGATGTGAGTTGTCGTTGTGCGAAAAAGCCAAATTGCTTGGTCCAATTGCACAACTTGGAGAGCAACAACAACAATGACAACAACAACAAAAACCAATCAAATCGATCCACCGCACACTCGAGGCCACAACAAGTCTGTACGTCCGTTAGTCCGTTCTCCTGCTCGTTCGTTTGTCCGTTCGTTCGTGTTTCAGTGGGCCATCAGTCAATGCAGTGCTATGCAGTGCAGTCTGTCTGTAGTGTGTGCGTGCTTGCTCGAACAATTGCGCTTCCGGTGCGACTAAACGACTCGCGTCGAGATTCGCCGCTCTCTTACACACGCGCACTCATTCATCATCGAGAGCACATTGACGTGGCTTCCTTCAGTCTTTGCGCCCACGACAGTGTGCGTGTGTGGCTGGCATTTGTGGCATATCTTTCGGCATTGTCGCTGTCGTTGTTGTCACTGGCATCGGCTAGCTAGCTTGCTCGCTTATGTGTGTGCGTGTGCGCCCGTGGCGGATCTAATAACGCTAATAGGGGGCGCCACTATCGTATGTATTGTCAACGACGATATGAGAGAGCAAGAGAGCGCGTAAGAGACCACTTGAGCCCGAGCCGAGTTGTGTTGAGTTGAGTTGAGTCAAAAGAAGCACCAGTCATCGCAATGAGGTCTTCCACTCACTCATTCACTAGCGACTTAGCTGGCGAGCTTTCAAGCCTCGAAGTGAGCAGCGAACTGAATTGAACTGAGAGCAAGCTTTTATCTTTTGATTCTCGAAGAGTTTCTGAGAGTTTGGTTTTGGTGCCCGAAAAAACTCTGGTTTGGGCCCGAGCTTGCTTTGCTTCTTTAGTGATTGGCGTTGTTGTCGATGTTATTGTTATTATTGTACACTAGCTTCGCAACGTAAAGTTCATTGCGTCAAGCTAGTGCGAGACAATGTTAGTTCGTCCGTTCGTTTGACATTGACAACAATGTTCGCTCGATCGTTGTTCTGATGCTTTGATATTTGAAGCAGTGCATGAGGCTAGCCTACTCACTCATTCACTGATGGAAGCTGATAGAGGGCGATCAAAGCTGAAAGAAAAAGAAGAAGAAGAAGGGAAAGGGGAAGAGCTAGAGAATATGAAACGAGGGATCAAAACACACAAGCTCACATAATTTATTGATGTATAGACTCATGTCACCATTTGGGCTTTCTTGCTAGCTCTCTGATTTCTTCTTTTTTTTCCACATTCTGACTCTCAATGTTCGCTCGTCTATTTGTCTGTCTATCTATCTGTTCTTATATTTGTACATCACGTACATAATGTTGCTCGATGTAAGCTCGTTAGAAACCGTGACGACACCCAAGTGGTCACAATTGAACTCACGTACACCGAAACAAATTCCGAATGATGCTGTGAGACCAGAGGCTAAATTCAACAGGGTGATTGTACAAAAAAGGGACCGGAAAATCGGATGAAATTAGCTTCCAATCGAATGTGCACTGATTAATAGTTTTCGACTGCGACAGCAGCAGTAGCAGCATCTATGGCGGGTTAACATTGATAGTAACTTGAGTTGTTTATTGATTAGAAACTGTCGTTTAGAGTTCAAAGTCAAAATGCTGCTGTTACACCAGCTGATACGCTTGTCTGTATTCAGTTGTTGTATTTCAAGTTTACCAAGACTTATTGCGTCCGTCATGCAGGACAGGAAAAGATGAAATCTTTATTTTGAGAGCTGATTCTTTAGAAATAAAATGAAAAAAGGCCTATTAGGAACGGAGAAGGCCGTGTCAATTTATCGAATTTCCGGTTCGTTCAAATTTTTACGAGATCCTAAGCTATCCAGTAGCATTTATATATCACAACAGAGTGGTGATAGTTTTTGCGAAAAAATTTGCCCCCTTTTTTCTGATATTTCCCTCTTTGCCTTGTTAAAACTCAGCACATTGATGCCATAGTTACAGGGAATACAGAGCTTCAGTCAAGCTTCCGTCTTTGACTGGAGTTCTGGGTAAGCACACGAGTGCTGCATCTATGATTATTTTTAGAGGCCCATATCGTGGCGCCACACTTGTAAAGTTCAGAGAAATATCAACAACAGAGACAATGATTTTATAGAGTGGGGGTGCATCATGGAAAATCAAGTTTAAAGTGTCAAGCTTGAAACTTGAAAACAAGCGCCAAGTCTCGGTCGAGTTCAATTGTATCCTGCAGCTATTAGCTATTTTTGTCTCGCTATCATAATAACTTTTTCAATGGTTAAATTTGCATGCATTTTAATGGCCGTATAACGGTAACAGCAGCAACAACAGCAGCAACAACAACAAGTAAATTGTTCTCTGAGAGTCTGAGTTTGAAGCTATCTCTTGAGCTAAGTCACTTAAAATCATGATGAATATAGTTTATGGTGGTGTGTCTAACTCGTTTCAAGAGTTAAACACTGCGAATAGACACTTAAGTGTTTGGCAGAACAATCTTCGCGACCAACACTATTGACATAGACAGCACTAGTACAATACTGATTGATTTCCACGCATTTTGCGATGGCCGCATTCTCATTTTGAGCTGCCGAGAGAACAATTCATCGATTGTAGGGATTGCTATTACTCAATCCCATGTATTACTTTATCCAATGCAGTCTACTAAGATTGTCTCAGTTACAATTTTACAAATGTGTGTACCAGCACTGTTTATAGATTCAAAGAACTCATTTCATTGATTAGTTAGTAATATGGAGAAAGAAATTGATTATATTTTTTACAGATGTCTTAACAACCATTAGCTTGTCTATGGTTTCATCACTAAAAACATACTTACTAGCACACAGATCTACGGCTAACAGCTCAATCGGCTATTAACGATTGTCTGTTTGTCTTTGTGTTCGTTCAGTGAACTCGTTCAGTTAATACTTGCGTATAATTGTAAAAGCTATTCATTTGCACAAATAGTCTGTCTAGTTTGGGGCCAAGAATTGTCGCTACTGTGGTTGTTATTGTTGCCGTTGCTATCGTGACCGACCTTTGACAAATTAAAACAAAATGACAGCAACTCGAGTTGAGTGTAATTTTGTTTCAGATTGAAATAGAAGTAGCAGTAGCAGTAGTCGATCATTGTGAGGCCTTCATTAGATTCATCTTAACGCACACAATTCAGTGTGGTTCAACACTCACTTAGCTTAGTGTGAGATCCGAGTTTAGCGCAAGTGTATCTCTATCGCTAGTGTATCAGTTGAAGCTTTATTATTTACTGTATATCTGTGTTACTCTTTGAATGCTCACAAGTTGCTATCAGAGCCATCGAGCGACAGCTTGGCCTTCAGAGAAATCCTTCATTCACAAGCGAGCTTTAAATTTAGATTTTCATCCAGTCAATTGTTGTGAAACAAGCCACACATCTGGCTAGTTTGATGATAACGCGCAGTTAACACAATCGTGTGCCATTGCTTGTGTTGCGTGCACTTTCGTGTGAGGCCAGCAATCCGGCCAATAAGACAACGATACATACGATGATGACACGCAACAGCACATTACGCAACGAGCAAAGTTCGACATAATAGACGACGACGACGACCACCACCACCACCACGACCAATAAGCTAAGCATACAGCGGCAGCAACAGCAACGACACTATGTGATGGACCTTATTCGATTCGATTTGAGCTAACGCAAGTTGCAAGTTGTGAGTAACTGTAAGTCGTGAGAGTTAAGCTGGAGATTGAGCGAACAATTCAACTCGTACAGTTCAATAGAGTTGAGACTGAAACTCAGTTGTAAGCTACACGTTGTGTGCTAAACAACGATACAACGAACCGTTTATTTGGGCCCTGCAATGGCACTAGTTCACGTTATCAGCGTGCAATATAAAGGCGGCATAAAAGCAAGTTATAACTGTATCCACTGGCAGAGTGCGTAGAAAGTGCGTGGTGCATAGTGCGAGGACAAGAAGAAGAAGAGGCAAAGGGCAGCTTGTCAAAAGTCGCATGAGCAGATCCGAGCTTTGTGTTAGTTTGTCCGCCGAGCGGGCCAATGTCAGCGCTCATCATTAATCATGGTCCACAGTGTTCGCTATTCATCGGATGTGCTATTCTATTGCTATCGAAATGGGATGGATTTCATCGTTGTTGACATTGGCGACGATAAGGCATGTCGTTGTTGCTGCTGCTGCTCCTGGCGTGGTCGTCCGATGGACAGGACATTGTGTGTTGCCATGAAAGCATAGGTCAACGAGATTTGAGTCACAACATCAACAGCAACATTGACACCGATAGCAATTCACTAGCTGACTGACCGACTGACCAACTGTGAATGCTAGCTGTGCAGTAACGATCGGTGTAACCAATCAGTCGTCAAATTCGATACGAAACAAAACAAGGGAACAGTAGAGAAGAGATTGAGAATAAGCTACTGCTGTTGGCCCCAAAAAACAAGCTCTAGATGCTTGCAGATTGCGTTGCCTGGCGTTTCGTTCGACGACAGGCACACAGTTCAACGGAGCAATCCAGTGCTGCTCGACAGTTCAATAGCTGATGCCAGTCACAATCGTTTGTATATGATGACCATTAGCGACGAACCATCACCTGTAATGCGTTGTTCACCTGTGCGTGTACGTGTATGTATGAGCGTATGTTTGCGCACATCCACACCCCGTGTCAATGTAATAATGACTGTGTGTATGCTATCACATGTCACTGAGCTTACAGGTGTGTCAGACAGGTCGATAAGTGCTCGCCAGAGGCGCCTCGTGAGAGTCTCACGTTTAGCTAGTCAACACAGATCACGATTTGCTGCCAACAACTGCCATGTCTCTTTGTTTAGATTAAATCTTGTTGCTTAGAGATAATTATGCTCTCATAATTGCAATCGAAACTGGAATTCAAGCAGAAATTATGTGTCCCGCTTGAAATGCACCAGACACAATTGGTCAGTGTTAGATTTTAGAATATTCTATCAAGTTAAGAGATGCGATATTTTGGAGTTGGAACGTTGGCGCCCAAGTGTAACATCCAGCATTCGTCTAATGCTAACTAATGCCATGTTATATGTGTGTGTGCGCGTGTGTGTGTGTGGTGTCAGTGTCGGTATCGGTATCGGTATCGGTGTGTCATTTCATGTGTTATGTTATATTGCCCTTTTAGCTGGAAACAAAAATAAAAACAAAAACAGCATCGACAAACTGTGCTGCCAGCTAATAACAGAGTAACTACTTAATGGGCGTGGCTTGAGCTCGCACCAGGAGGCCAAAGCGTGTGCGAATGGCGCAAGCTGCACGCAGTTGTTGTTCTCTGAATTGTTGTTGTTTTGTGTGAGATGAGATGAGCTGAGTTGAGCCGGGCAGAGCACAAGTGCTGTTGATAAGCTAGCTAGCCAGACATAGGCAGACCATTTGTGGGAGCCCAACATGAGCCCACTGACAATTGTGTGAGCTGAGTGAACATGGGTCAGAACAATGTTAAGTTCAATGAGCCAGCCAGCCACGTGAAATTGGCCACACACGCACACACCCACATGCACCCACGAGCAGACATAGAGATAGACAGGCAGACACGCAGTTGGTGAAAGAAATGAGTCACGTGGCACACGGCACGCGACACACGGCACGCGCTACTAGCTTACCGTGTACTCGAAGCTGGCACTGTCAGTGTCGGCATCGTTGTCTACCGTTGCAGACATCACACGTGTCTCTTTGACATTGCATGAAAAGAGCGCGAGCGAGCGAGGGAGAGACAGTGGCACAAAGAACGACGCAAAGGTTTACTCTTGGTGGTAACTAGCACAGCTGGTGGTAGAAATAATGTGAATAATTGTGCACATCAACTTAAACTATACCTTAGAGTGAGGTTAGGTGCAGAAAGAAGGAGCTTTTTGTTTTTTATTTTCACTCTAAGGCTGTTGGCGTTAATGCAGCAGATGACGCTGTTGTTTGTGTTGATTCAGATGAAACTTTGAATTTAACTTCATCGGCAACGACCACGACAAACTCGAAGCAAGTCAAAGAATTTAAACACAACGATTAACGAGCCAGCCAGCGAGCGAACTAAAGAGTGAATGAGAAAGCCAGCTAGCTACTGAATGAGTGAGTGAGAACAAGTTTGAGAACGAGAACGGGAATGAGAATGAACACAATAATGAGATATGAGCAGATGTAAGCAAGTAGCAAGAGAGCAAGCGTATGCTAAGCAAAATAAAAAGCCAAATGAAATATGCAATAAAATGAGAATGGAAATGAAATGAAATAAAATGTAAAGTGAAATATGTGAAAAGTGAAATAATTTTTTTTTCATTCTTTTTACTTACTCGAACTCTAAGCTGAATCAAGGAGTGCACGTGCAACACCACTTCGTTGAGACCGTACTGATGTTAAGCGCACTCTCTCGAACTCACATGCTTTTGGTCGTTTTAAGCTTGTCACTGCGTGTAGTTGACTTTTGATCGAGCCCACGAACTGTGGTCGTCGCCGCTCACTAACGTTACGTTACATTCCGTTAAGTTACACGCGTGATGTTTACGCGTAGCATGGTCTGGCTGTCACTGTCACTGCCGACAGGCCAAGTTGCACACTTCGGGCTGCAAGCTTCTTCAAACATCACAATGTGGATTGCAAGCGAGCGAGCTTTAGTCAAAGTTAAAGCTGTGTCTCACTTGGCTATCGCTAGTGATGGCCACACCTGGCTGGACAGCAACGGCGACAACAAGCACACATGCACACGAGCTAGTGGTCGGTGGCCTCACTGGCTGGATTTTGCAATTGGTCCAATGCAAAGCAGCCAAATTACACACAAGGTGTGTATGAGTATGTGGGGTCGTAAAAATGCTACGGCCAAAGTCCAGAGCATCGAGTGTGGCGACAAGCACGGCAACAACAGCAACCACAGCAAAAAAACACTTGCAAGCACAAAGCGACCCAACGAGCGGGGGAGCGAAGAAGCGAGGGAGCGGACGAACGGACAAGCAGATCAACGAACGCGACAGTTGCAAGAGTTGAATGTATAAATATAAAAAATAACTGACGAGAGTGAGGCCTTGACGAAGGCAATTGCACAGACCTAACGCTGGACAGACACCCAACTTAAGCTGTGCATTGAACCTTGCGAATTGTGTACACTACACTACACACATCTCGTTCCATTTCGTTTCGTTGTTGGTGCTAATGTTGTAGCTTAGGCTAGCTTGGCGACTCGTTCATTCGTTCGGCTGACTGACTGACTGGCATCAGCTGGTCAGTGTTTGGCTGGCGCACATCAGCTAGTGATGTTGCATCCGTCTGTCCGTCCGTCCGTCATCGTTCAGTTTCACGGAGTAGCTAACGGCATGCTGAGCATCAAACTGACAGTAGTCAACACCAAGCTAGCTAACGGCGTGGCGCCACCAGATCGCTGTTGGCTCGTCGCGAGTAATCGGAGCGTTCGGTCACTCAATTCGTGTCATATTTCGCTTTGCAAATATGCTCGTCGAATGACGAGCTCAGTTGGCTTTGCTGTTGTTGTCGTCGCATCAACAGCGACGCTAATCAGCTGATTAGCTAATCCACTGCCATTCGGACTTAGTCGTTCCTTTTGATTTCCTGCTAATGAACTGCAACAAAGCACATGAGTGAACAACAACGAATAGTGGCGTTGTAAATAGTCTTGCTGCATGTTTGTTGCTATTGATGTTGCTGCTGTTGTTGGGAGAAAATGACAGACGAATGGTGTTGTGTCAACTTTCTTGGCTCTCTTAGGATGCGGCTGTTTTGCTTGGCCAGACACTGAGGCATGGTTTTCTCTGCACACAATTCTCTCTTCAATTGTTGTTGTTGCAGAGCTTTTAGCTGTCAATGAATGCTAAACTCGAAAGAAAGCAGGCGTGCCACGTGTAAATCTCACTTGCACGTGGCACGTATACTCGCCTGCTCAGACGCACGCACGCACACAAAATACAAAACAAGAAACGCGAAACACAAAGTAGCAAACAATGCAACAGTCAGCCAGTAGTTTGTCGAGTGCAATGTTGCTGTTAGTTACATCGAACACGCACTCACAAGAAGCAAGTCTTAGCAAGCAGTCGGCTACTAAGACTGATGTTAAAAAGTGTGTGTCAAGTTCGACAACCAAGAACGAAAACGACTACAACTGTTAGAACGACTGAGAACAAGAACAAGAAGAAGAGGAGGACTAGGAGGAGGCGGACTAGTGAAGCGAGTGCTCTCTGTTTCTCTCTCTCTCTCTCTCTCTCTCTCTTTGCCTTCGTCGTCGATTTTTCTTTCACTGAACTTTGCCTTTCTTCTTCCACTTCTTTCTCTTCATCGAAGTTCAGTGAGTTGGAGAAGAATCGAGCAAAATATGCGTGTGTTTTTCAAGCAAATCTTTCTTCACTTGCAAGTAAAATAGCATTTTTTTAAACTGAAGCAAATGTCAAGCGTTACTCTTTTTGCTTTCATCTGTCCAAGTGAGCTTCTATCTATCCAAGAACTTCTGTCTATTGACGAGCTACTATTGAGGCGAGAGAGCTTCATTGAGGAACAACAAACACACGCACACGCACACGCACACATAGACAACACACAAGAGAACATCAGTGCGTAGCTCAAGTTTTGTGTGCAAAAATTTTCTGTCTCTTGACGACGGTCTATCATTCGATCGCTGTGTTAGTTTGTCTATTGGCATTGTTCGTTCGTTCGTTCATTCGCCCACTTTTTGCAGTGCAGACGTCACTTTTTGTACGCCTCGTTACGTAATCGTAACATTGTCACACCTCCAATTCGATTCGATTCGATTCAATTGGCTCGTCTGTGTTTGCTCGCGAACAAAATTTACGCAAGAAAACACACTCAAGCTTTTTCAACTCACTTGCCATCTTGTCACATGTGCTGTGTCGTGCTTGCTTATGTCGTGCATGGGAGAAGCGTGTGGGGCGCTCAACTTGCATGCCTAGCCATACAAAAATACACCATAGAAGCAAGAATCCTATATTTGACCACGAAGGGGAGCACTGCTTGAAGGGGGGTCATCATTACAGTTGCTGTACCAGCAACAGGCAAATGAGTGATATTGATTAGCACGATTAGCACGAAAATGTTGCTTTGTTGCTAATTCCTTGACTCCTGAAATCAACAACTTATTTGTTTGTCATGGAAGCAAACTTAAGCTCACTTCCCCACTTGAATTTAGCCTGAACATTGAGCCTTAATTGCAGCTTTAGCTTTACTCCAATGAGCTCACAGCAACACTAACACACCATAATATGGTATGGTGCGCCCAATAGCTGGCCACACCAACTGAGGCACTTGGACTGACACACAAATGTGTGGCACACGTGCAGTGAGTTACGTGTTACATGTTAAATGCCACGTGGTACGTGTGAATCCCACAACAGTAGACAATAGACACAGACAATGGACAATAAGCACCTGGACATAAGATAAAAGAGACGACCTTGCCATCGGTGTTGGTGTTGCTGTTGTGCTAACTGGCTGCACAAAGCAATAACTAACTAAAAATAAACACAGCATCAACAGAATCAACAAGAACAAGAACAACAACAACAACAAGGGTCGACCTGCAGTTTCGTTCAAGTGCCGTCGCTTACACTTGAATTAGTAAAGTGTGCCGAGTGTGTTTGCATTTCAGTCGAGCCGCACTACTGTACTGTAGTAGCTTTTATTACAATTGTACATTAACTATACTAACATTTATTAATAGTGCAGTGGCCATAGCAATGACATCTAGATAGTACGCTCAGAGACCAGACCAGATCGCTCTCTAGGTGTGAACAGTGCGTGAGCTTGCTTGTTATCGCATGTTCGAGCTCTCTGTTCAAGTGCGAATTACGTACGTCATATTCGACAATTCGACACTTGTTGAGATATGTCACCTTTGAGCGCTCATAGGGAATTGTGTCGTGCGACATTCGATACTCCTCTATCTATGTGAGCCCATCAAAGTGTTGTTTGTTTGTATTGCCCTGTTCAGTCGCCATTATGCGTCGTTGTTACGCAACAAACGTGCTAGCACAACGTGTGCTCGTTTGCGAACGACGAGCTAAGCAAACGAACGAACGAACGAATAAAATGTGAGAAGCAAACGGTGAACAAAATTAAGAAGTTTTTGCCCGTAGGCGTGGCACACGTGCTAAAAATTGTATGCACACATTTAGAATATGGTACCTGCTAGTGAGTTTGCGTTAACTCGCAGCAGTCAACTCAATAAGCAGTCTGTGGCCGATTATTGTGGTCGTCGCTGCTGTTGTTTGCATATATCACAGCGACAACAACAACAGCGAAAGCGGCATGACAGACTAAGGGCGGACTGGGGACGGACGCTATCGCTGGAGGTGTGTCTAACGGACACACGTACGGGCAGACGGGTAGACGTGCACTCGTGGGTGTCGAATACTGGAGGCTGTGTTATAGTGAACACAGCATGTGCGCCAGGCTGGCAGCCAGGTGTCGTCCAGGTCTATCGATCGAAACGACAAACGAGCGGCGTATAATCTCTCGGCGTATTTGGTTGGCGCGTATAATCACGTGCGCTTCAACTCACTTGTGGACTGTTAACTGTGTGAGTTAATATCAGCATTGCGAAAGAAATAGTGCGAAAGTGCGAGAAATGAACGATTCAACAAACAACAGTACAACGAACGTTAAACGCCCAACGGTTGCTTTACTATGCTTTGCTTTGCTTTGCTTTGCAATGAATGGATGAATGGATTTGAAAGACACCGCGTGTTTGCCAAGAGTACGTGAGTGTGCCAAGGCGTGAATCAAACCACATAGCGAGCAAGTGGAAGCAGGTGAGCAGAGACTAAGGCCGCAGGCGACTCGAATAACTCGTCCATAAACATAAACATAATCACGCCCATAATCATAATCACCGGTGGCGCGCGTATTAGCGCCATACCTTTTCATTATTCTCTCTCTCTCTCTCTCTCTCTCTCTCACTCATGTGGCCATTGTCACTGCTAGTCATGATAAAGAGCAAACGGCACACACACACACAGCCTAGCACTTTCTACTCTATAGTCTCTGGTCGCCGGACTATTGTCAGTTATTCGTTCGTTCGTTCGTCCAGCTAGCCATCTAGTTTTAGCGTTGGTGTGGAAAGAAAAGCGGGCGTGGTCTGATTAAATCACGCCCACTTCAATCACTCAACCACAAGAGCAGGTCTTGTCGCTGTTGTCGTTCATAGCTCTTGCACAAATGGGGCCGGCCTCAGATCAAAATCAATGCCAAGCATGCAGTACGTGCTCAGAGTGTCATCTTCAATCAAACTTTAGTTGGAAGCACGCTCTACGGCTCTTTCTCTTGCCCTCTTTGGAGACTTTCTCTCTGTCAATGGCCCCAGGGCTGTCGGAGGTGTGGCGACGCGGGCGCCAAAATTGAATCGGCCCACTGTTCGGCCAATTAACTCACTGTTCAAAAGTTACCGAGAGAACATTGGGAGAGCACCTTAGGAGCGCTCCTACCTTCAAGATTCAACGGAATGAGACGTCCTCGGAACTCACAGTGACGAAAATTTTTCATAATTGAGGCCGTTTAACAAGTTGTCATATGTGGCTGTTTACAATACTCTTTTCTCTCCCTCTCTGTTCGACGTTGCCTCAAATGGCAACACGATTTCTTAAAGTCTGAACATGGTCTCTCATTCAAGCTGCTCTATCACGTATCCATTAGAGAATCTAAATCGAGAAGATTTTATTATTTATTTCTAAACTAATTTCACACTAATATAAAATTAACTCCACTCGATCAAGGTCATTGAGTTCTTAGGTGACAAGTGACCACTTTTGCAGCATCGATCCACATGAGAAAATGAATTGAATGGATGATTAGTATAGACCTTTTCTCGCCGTTAATAATTGAAGGCGATTTCACTCAATTACACACAACTATCAGCTAAATTACAAGAGCTGATTCTTTCTTGCTGTCGATAGCATTAGCTATACGCCTCACTCTTGAGTGAGTGGGTGCGTGCATGCGCTCTCAAAGTGTATGTAAGAATGAGAATAAGCAAGTAAGTTTGTCAGTGGGTGGCGCTAATGTTCGCTTGCTCAGCAACAGAGAGGAAAAAAATAGAACTCAAAAGACAAAAGGCTAGCCAACAATGGCAACGCAAGAATTGAACTCAATTGAATCGAAACGAATAGAATTACGTGACGATAGGCGTGACCGACGGCACTTTATCTACGTCGGCACATTGGCTACGAGTCAGCTCAGTTTGAATGGTCAACTTTGAGGGAACTCTGGCTAACTTCACACTGGCCACATACTCGGCATACGGCTCACGCTCTTACTCTTAGCTTCTCTCTCATTCTTTCACGTTGCTCTTTTGTCAAGGAAGTTGTTGGTTAGAGGCAAGGAGGAACAAGAGAAGGAGGAGGAGAGAGAGAGAGAGAAAAGTAGAGACTTGATACTCGCTCACTACGATTTGCACTAAGCATGCCGACTATGATTGCACGTGACGTAACGTGAAACTGAACTGAAACCGCTGTCTTACTTTCTAAGTTTAGCAGTAGCAATAGACCAAAGTCAGGTTGACAACAAGCTGATCTGAGCTTAGACACACACACACAGACTGATTGAACTAAATCGACATCGAACTCACTCCACTTCACTTCACTTCACGTTGCATTACGTTGGGTTGGGTACGTTGTACAGCACACGGCAGCACGTGATGGCTATCGGCGCTACAATACAGTTGAATGTGTGTGAGTTGTCGCGGATTTGTTTCGCCAATTGGCGCGCCCCAATTGGTACAACACACACACACACACACACACACACACACACACACACACACACACACACA
>JAIFTH010000627.1:0-20625 GCA_019968535.1 Fragariocoptes setiger | reverse complement strand
TATATATATATATATATATATATATGTGTGTGTGTGTGTGTGTGTGTGTGTGTGATTGATCGAGCCGCCAAAAACGATGTAGATATCGTTTGCATGATTAGGCAATTAAACTCTCTGCTCAGGATTAACAGCTGCTCTATTTTGTTTTTCAACCGAGCTGTGATCTCGACTGACATTTATTGCAATAATAATGCGTACAGTTACACACTTTGCACACTTACTCCGCTGCACTACATCAAAATGCACACGATACACATGACACACGCTAAACACATCGCGCACAAGACAATTGACTGCGACATTGATTGCGGAAATTCGATCGCTGTCAGTCGGTCAGTATCAGTGTCGGCCGGTAAGTTGCAAACGAGCAGATAACACGCGAATAGTCATCATTAGACTCTTTGCGTTTGTTAAGTTCTCTAATAGTTATGGGCACAACTATTCAATCCGATTCAGCTGCCAGGCAACAGCGGCACCTGAAAACCAACCTTTGTTGCCTGAAGCTTCGCTGTGTTGATCATTGAAAGCATTGTTTATGTACATCTATTATCACCACTTGCAGTTGTTTAACGTTTACAAAAAATATACTTGGGCGTGTTGTTTCAAGGATCAATAGCCAGACTGACCGATCGAATTGCATAATATGATATTCACACCTGGCTATTTGTTCAATTTGAGCAGCTTCTTGTGCATTAGATTGGTTCTTTGTTGTAAGGAAATTTTTCTCTTTTCTTTGGCAAGTGTGTGGTCACTTTTTGTCACGCAAACGCGTCATTGTTGCTACTATCTGCTCTTATTGGTATTGCTATTGTCGTATTATCTAACTATTGCGACATCAATTCTGATTGAGACACACGAATTGACGATGCTCATGTTGATTGAACACAACAAAAAAGTCGAGCAAGCTTTATTGATCGCTTTCTTTTGTTAGGTTTATACAGCTTAGTTTGGCTGATGTTCAATACCGAACCTGACAAGATTCGTTTTTTATTATAATGATCATTATTAGCATATTCTTTCGTTTGCATGTGTAGTCGACAATTTGCCATAGATGGCAGCAGTTGTGAATGATCACGAGCTCAACAACAAAACCGAGATCTCTCAAGCAACTGGCATGATTATGATGCAATGTGATTGTGATAATAAAAAGGAGAAAAATTCCAAAACTTTTACGAGCGATTATTTCTCGGATGTTCTCACGTTGTTGTTTTATTCGTTCTTCCTACACAACAAACGATAATTGACCACAAACGCTGAATTTATTTAAATCCTCCACATAAGAGAAAAAATATACAAGAACAACCAGATGAGTCAAAGTGATGAGTTAATCTCGCAACTATGTCGACTATGATAACCATTCCTTGAATTGAGATTGAAAATGAAAAGACCATGAAACACGCTTTATGTCTGATGACCCAACAAAGGGCTTTCTTTTCTGACTGTTCGATTCGAGATGAAGCTGTCAACCGGTTGACTTGTCAGCCAACAGAAAAAATATGTCTAAAAAACAAAAACAACTGAAATTCAAGCTTGATGATAACATTTTATGCTCGCTTCAGTCGACGCACGTTCCGATACGACACATGAAAGACCAAGACTATGTTCGAGTTGACCAACAGCAGGTAAATTATAGCAAAAGAGCCATTGAGAGCTTGTCGAGTGATAAAATGATCGACGCATGAATGTCCAACAATGAACACAGTAGACATAAAAATCGTTGACAGGCGGCTCTGACTGTGGTCTATGATTATTTACTTGATGTCTTTGCAGCTGTTGTTGTTGCGATTATTGAGGCTAAACAATGATGCTCTTCGCTAGTTGAACATTTCAAGGTTACGCAATTGTTCGTAACTTCGTAAGTTGGTTATCACACACACACACACACACACGATGTTAACCGACGATGCATTCACACCGATGGCTCTCGGTGAGAATGCATTTCTGTTCACGCCCGTGCTCAGGTGAGGCCCTTATTGTCAGATGAACACGTGATGCCTTTTGCAACTGTAAGCAGCAGCAGCAGCAAGCCTCAAGCGTGTAATCTTACAAGGACAAGATGAACGTAAAATGAGAGTAAAAATTATGTGATGACTTATAATAAAAACAATCACTAGCTAGCGCAATAACAAACTAGAGTTTACGACTAGTTTCTAAGGCAACAACAAAAAAGAGAGCCAGTAGTAAAACTGTTTACCCTGTTGCACAATCTTTTGTCGAATTTTGTTCAAAGCTTGACTCTCTTCATGACAAATGCTAGCGAAATATCGAACAGCAAGCAAGCAAACAGCAATGATGGCTGTTTGGAGTTGAGTCGAGCAAGAGATGAGTTTTACGAGCACAAGTGCAAAGAATACAACGAATATAATAAGAGCAACACAACAAGAAAGTGTGCGAGACAATAAACTGTTGATGCGGCTAATTTTCCGGTGCAACAGGCACTTACTAGTATAACAGACGACACTACAAGTATAGTAGAGCATTCTTTTTCTCATTTCTTCGCTTCCTTCACTTACCTCGCTTTGAGATGTGGAGATTTGAATGTTGAAAAGTTATGCTGGAGTGGTCTTTGTTGTAACTATGGCGCAGAATGCAAATGGCTCATTGCTCATATCAGTTTTTCCATACAAAAAGCGACGACGACGACGGATCGTGTCGCTTTTTGTATGGTGTGAGAGAAAGCCTTACACTCGAGGGCAATGGATCAGATCAACAGGTCGGTTTTAAAGCGGCACTAATCGATGGGCTAGCTTGCGATTTGAATACTCGCCAGTACTTTGTAGCTTGAACAACTAGCCAACTGGCGAGCACCTTTTTCAATATTAGCAGGCTCTAGGCTCTAATAGCGCAAACGAAAGCAGCTAAAAAGAAGCACAAAGACAAGTGAGTCAATGATCACGGCGAACACTGGCTGAGTTGGATAATTTGATTATTGATTCGATGTGATGCCCTGCAGTGTTTGATGTTTGTAAGACACTGTTTGGTGCTGATGCTGTTCGCTCATATGAGGTCCACTTTGTTGACTGTGTGTGTGTATGTAAGGTCAACTTTCGTTACAAAATGACGCAATATAATCCATGCTCTCACTTTCAAAATGTTCGTTCGTTCGTTCGTTCGTATGCTGAGAACTGAGCAAATTAATTAACATCATTCGCCGGCTGGCAATGTTCGTGCTTTAAGTAGCTATGCTCATTACTTGCCCGCTCTTGGAGTGTCCAGCTCGTTAGAACGCAATGGGAATGGAATTGAATCAAGAGAAAAGCATTGCATTGAACTGCGGTTGCCGCCAATCTATTGCACTGCCAATGAAAGCGACTTGCATCTCGGATTGCAACAAGTGCTTGTGCGTGTCCGTGCGTGTGTGTGTGTGTGTGTGTGTGTGTGTGTGTGTGTGTGAAAAGAGAAAAAAATCACGCAAATGCATTGCACTCGGACACTTGAACAGGCACATGGACAACAAATATAAAATAAAATAATAAAAGCAACTTGCAACGACGACCAATCTGAAGTCGGATCGACATCACGCATTTGAGTCATTACGTGAGATCATCATCACTGCACTCAATATTATGCCGCAATAGTTACGTAAGAGATCCTAAGACAAGCGACCAGTGCGGAAGTCTCATTAGGGCTACCGCATTTACTTTCGTTGCTTTTTTCTCTCGTTGTCGTCGTTGGGCCTTTCAATTAACGCGCACACAAGTGAATCTGAAGTTTCAATATCACACCAGCCAACAGCAACAATCATCACAATCAAAGATTGTGGAACTAAACATGCTAATCATTGAATTGATTGTTGTAACAAAGATCGTCGCTGTTGTTGTTGTTGTTGATGCTTCTGCTGCTGTTGAGTGCTCACTCAAGACACTTTGTGGCCAAACAGGAAATAGTAGTACATACTTTTTAATCGCCGACAATCACTTGATAACAACAATTTTACCTGATAGTTACACATGTTGCATGTTCTTAGTGCAGTGTTGCTGTTAAAGTTGTATGAATTGTTGTTGTTGAAGATACAGACCATAGACGTAAGACGTAAAATCCAAGAATGGATCCCCCGACTACACCTGACTTTTACTTGTTTTTGCATGGTTGCTAACAACTAAACTATCTTGTTTCGTTGGCACAAAACAAGGCCACAGCAAACGAATATCGAGTGAGAATGAGTTCATAGTCTCACCGTTTGTTGTACGCCAATCATGACACACAACATCAATGCATTTGGTGTCAATTTGCACTCTCTAGATTCTGTTGTTGAGATTGATGGTTGAGCTAGATGTTGTCAAGATCGATTGAGACGATAAAATTAAAAAGGAAAGATTCTCGCCTTCTTCTGTAACATTCAGACAATCAACACTCATGCTTTATCAATGAATGCTCATTATTGTCGTCGGTAGTCAAGCGACTGGCGATCTGATCGTCTGATTGATCGATTGTATGTGTGTTTCCAATCTCAATCAAAAGTGGATCCAATTGATTGGCAAGTTCTTCAAAAGAAATGTGTGATGCGCCAATTTGCGTACCACTGTGTTGAATGGAAAATGATGTTTAGATTGCAATAATAATAATAATAACGGTCGTGGCTAAGTTAACATTAAATCATCCAGCAATACAATGTTTACGAAGCTGAAAGCGCCATTCGACACTAACGTCAACGAATTACGTCAAACGCATTGCTGTTTACCTATCTTATTCACCTTAGAATTCTCGGCGAGCTCCGAGCGGGTGAACAAGTGAATCCTTTCCTCCTGCGGTGCTTGCCTCTGTCTCTCTCACGTATTCTTATGTAAGTGTGTCAACACACTCACTCGCACAATAAGTGGCCACAATCATAGACAATCTCTCGTCTCCAATCACTCGGCTGTTCCCTTGCATTAGGCAAGCAATAAGTTTAAGCACTCGGCATTTGGCACAATCACTTTATTGCCCATCTCAAATTTTTATTATTATTGGTGAGCGTCGATGATCGATTTTATGAGCCCGTTGTTGTCTTGCGAGTTTGTCGTTGCAAGTGGTCACCAAATGCCAAATGCCAAATGCCACGAAAAGCAAATGCCAATCATCAGAGCTATCTGCGTCTGCTAGCTTGGAAGAGGATTATTTTTAGACCTACAACACTCGAAGCTAGCTGAAGTGATCTAACGAAAACAGCTGCAGCGCTTTATTTCAGTTGAAGACAACTAAAATACCAATTGATGCCTGCTAATCGGCTCACCCGAATGCGTGCCATATTGTTTTCCTTCTGTCGCGAGAGTTCTTCTACAAAGACAATCTTGTCTTCTATTTCTATCGGTTTTTGTTTCTGTTTTTGAGAAAAAAAACAAAACTGAATTTATAATTCCTCAATGGAATAAATGCCTTAATGGAGTGCATGATGTGTGATCTCAAGACAGTCTGGTACACAAACTGCACACGCTGAAGTATCACTAGCTCTGTACACTTGTACACTGTTTGTTTGTGTCTTGTACCAGAGTGTGGGTGTGCGCGCACCTCCTCAAAGGTTCTCAATTTCGATAGTTTAGTCGGTTTAATTGATTTCTCTTGATGATTGAATTCGCTTGTTTGCTTGCTCTCGATACGGATTATCGACGACTGCTATCGGTGAATTGATTCCAGAGAAAGCGAAGTGCAAGCTTAAGGACTCGGTGAAATGAACCAACCTGGATATCGATCGAACCAACAACAAAAAAAGATCTCATAATAATAATGACCACGAATGGCGAGAGAAACCGATCATGTTTTTGCAAGAAGATCAATGAAGAGCTTACGGCATCAGCCTAGCCTATCATTTCAAGCTCAACAGCCAATCGAGAAAATGGTAGCCAAGCGATTATTCTTTCAATGATCAACTGACAAATAGAGAATGAACTAACAAAGCTGTACACGAACCAAAACTAACAAACACTAAAACAAGAGCATGCTAGCGGTCGTTGTACTAATTAGCATATTGATAGTCGTTGTTTAAGTGTTTGAGTGACTTTCTTTATCAAGCTTTCTGATGTTGCTGATGTCTGGCGCTGAGTGAGAAACTCACTCGAACACATCAGTTGTTTGCTGTTTGATGCATGAACGGTCGAACAGCAATGTTGCTTACTCTTCATTGAGAACGAAGCTCAATTCATCTCAGTTGAACAACTATTTATGCAGCCGATTTTCGAGCGCATCTCGAGAGACATAAACTGTGATGAAGTGACTGTTTAACAAAGAGGCAGAAATTTCTCGTAGAAAGTTCTGTCTGTATCTGGCTGCTTAAATATTGAGGCTGATTAAATATTTTTTCAAGAACCATTGAAATAGTGACTGCTATTAGCAGTTTTCTTTCACTTTCTTGTTTTGTGTAGAATGCGCCACGTATTCACCGCTTTGGCATTGTTCGTGTTCGCGTCATAACTGAGGACCCCTCAGCCACGAAACGATCGGATTAATGCCTCGTATCACTGACACGTATATTCTGATGGGAATTTGATCAAGTCTTTCCAATTTATATCGAAAATATTCATGTTCTCAGACGCTAAGATAGGCTGCTCTGATTGCGATTCGATAAAAGATGGGCCGTGTTTTCAATGAATAATTATATCCTATCCAATTCGGCCATCTCGATTCATAGTGAATTCATTACAAGAGCAGCAAGGACTACAACAAAACGCTGAATTGTCAGCGCCTCATATTGGCCACTTTAAAGATTCTCCCACCATTCAAGTTAGCGGTTCAAGTCGAGTGCCAACAACTGTCAAGCAACATTTCATTGATCGACCAATGTTAGTGACCGTCGACGAGAGTGCTATTCAAACAACTTCAGTTCAATATGAGGAGCCTACCAACACTTGGGTCCGCGTCCGTGACACATACAATAGAAGATGAATAATTATATTGTGAAACGTGTAGATAAGCGAATAACACTTACGTAACACATTTGATCAACTTACAATAGCTTACAAGCAAATCCACGTTCTCTCATCATCGTCATTCATCTTTTCTTTCTCACGACCTAAAGCATTCATCATTGATGAATATGATCTGATCATATGTTTCTACCTCATCTCTCTCCTCTTCTTTTCATATTGAATTACATCACGCTACTTCAATCATCATATGGATACAGAAAATGACGCAATCTTATGGGCTCTGATACTGATGTTGCTAGGATCATTGTTGACAATTCTGATTTTATTGATACTCGTGGCACGTCGTGTGGCCAAAGTTCAGGCTCAACGCATCGATCCCAAGAAGGCAAATGCCGTCCAAGCTAGTCCATCGGATGCTTTGTTTTGTAACGGCACTTCGTTCATTTGAAAATTAACCAAGAAACGAGTAGTCTCTTATCATAGACACCTTAGTGAGCCGACTGAAGAACGCCTAGTCAGAACCGTGGATAGTGAACATTGAGTTGTAAGTACTATCGTAGTACACACCGCGATGTTGCAGTGTAATGCTGTGTTAGAAAGACTCTGTTAGAACACTTGTTGACACCGTCCCGTCCTTGGTCGATGTAGCTACCACTAGGTGGTTTGTCAGCTAGAACGATTGGAGTTTTGGTGCAAAAGCGTGCTACTCTTTGGGTTAGACGTAGAAGAAAAAATCGCGTAGAAATCAGTAAATGGGAACATCAAGATCACTTTATTTGTTTCGAATCATTGCACACCTCATTTCACTTTAGGAACGAGTGAAGCGACCTTATGTAAAGTTGTATAAACTAATTGTAAGCTCTGTGTTATTGGACGAGAAGATGATCATATAAGATTTGATCATAAAAATAATAATAACAATAGAAATAATATTTGGTTTGCTGATAATTATAGTTCAATAAAGAAAAGAGTACGTTTGCTGTGGAACGAAGCGATAAGCGAGCGCCTATTGATGAGGCGTGTGACAGCAGTCAAGAAAATGTTATTAGCCAACAACACTTTCTTGCCACGCACTCAAATCAATATCGGGCAATGAGTCACACGGTACGCGTGCATTAAATATCGGATGAGGCAAGCGGAAGGCGTACGGTTGTATTGTGGGCGTGTCGTCAGTGTTGGCACACAAAAGCTTGGCAAGCGAGAAACGTTTAATGGCGTCCAATTGTTGAGGCGTGAATGCACCGGCCGGATTGATGAGGGGAGAATTCTCGAACCAAAAGCGATCGGCGCGACGCAACAGGGAGAATTGGCGCCCAATGATGCACGCGAATGTGGGCCCGATTTGTGCACCGGGCGCACGATATTCACTGATGCCGGCAGTGAATAGATCGATATCGTCGACGTGTGCGTACAGCAACGATAAAGCGTACGCCACATTGTGTTGCATGTACGCGCCAAGTTGTTCGAATGAGGTAACGCGTGGCAATCCGCACCATTCACGAAATTGATTGTAGCCGGGTACTCCTTGCTCTCGAGCTTGATCGGCATCAGTAAGTTATCACACGGTGGTAAGTTAATGGGAGAGATAGATTGTCAGAGGTTAGATGACGAGTTGTCGTCGTATTGAGAGCGTCATCAGTTATTAATTGCAGTGAGATAAAGACGTACCTCGTTGAATGTTAATTGAAGCCAAATCGGAGCCGAATGGCGAGCCAGGCCTCTTGAACAAGTGTCCTGATATGTCGGCGGTCAAAAAGGGATCGTACGATTGAGTGGGCGTATCCACCATGCCCAATGTGAGCTCGTCGACGCCGTTCAACTCGAACAAGCGCCACGGGGCGCGGAATGAGTCGCGCAACGCGTGCACCTGCAATAGTTCATGATACTTGTTCACGCGCGCTATGCTGGTGCCAATGAACGTGTGGCCTTGCCGAAAGGCGGCCGTTGCGAACGAGCTCGCAATGCCCAGCTGCAGTGTGGCGTCGTACGAGTGCCAATAATGGCCGCCGCTAGGCGTCTCGGTCAAATTGTGTGCCGCACTCAATTGGGCGCCCAACAGTGTGGGCAAGTATTCACTGAGCAGTGCATGCTGTACGAGGGCCGCTTGCACGTGCCGCGTCTCTTGATACACACGCTCGTCGTTCCAATGCGGATTAAGTATACTCAATTGTGCGGCCATTCGATTGTGATTACGCAAATAGAGTGTGTGCAACACGGTCAAGTGTGTTTGCTCGTTGGCACGCACATCACCCGAAATGAAACAGAACAAGTGCGCGGGTCGATTGTGACAATTCTCGTCGGGCAGCTCGATTTTGGGCGGCAACAACGGCTTGCGTGCCGCACCAAAGAATGGCCACGTGCGCAGTTGACCTCTGCTGAACGTGCGCAACTGTGCCGCTTGCTGCTCGCTGGTGCCATAAATGAAATTGGCATCGATCATAGCCGACAATGAGTCGATTTGAGCGCGCACGCCGAGCGCGCAATTCTCACGCACGCCGGCCAACGAGCGACGAAAGTCCAAGCAACGAACATTGAATTGTGAATAGAACGGATCGTCGGGCGCCACTTCGATTGGCATGCACAGATCGCTGTTGTTAGTTGCTCTTTTGATTGTGTGTGTGTAATCATCGTGTCGTCGCTTCATCGTTTCGTGCTCGTCCCCGCTGTCCCCCTCGGACGGGCAACAGGTGTGCTCGGCGGCAGGCGGCGCTGCCAACGCCATGTCATGATCCACCAGCTGACCCCACGACATAAACAAATTGGTCACGTCGCTCGATGGCACATCGATGTCCACGTGAACACGTGCGGCCACCTGGCGTGGCGCCGGCAACGGCACCTGCGCGCTCAGCATCGAGTGCGTGCGCGCCGCACCCACGCCATCACTGTAGGCAGGCGCCACGAAACGCACGAACGGTGTGCGTGCGGCACCCCAAGCCGGATGAGCCAAGTTATTACAGTGGCCTGTAATCGAGCGGAAGCGCGCGTTCGCCACGCATTGCACCGCGTCGGCGCGCACAAACAGCGGACAAGTGCGTGCGAAGCCGCGCACACGTGTCACATCAATCATTGGCAAACCGTTCAGCACTTCATCAGGTGACAGCTCAAAGCGACGCTGCAACACACGCACCACACGCAACAGCATCTCAGCGGCGCCCGCCACACGCTCTTCGTTGGGCGCCAAAAACTCCAGGTTAGCGCTCGACGACGACGACAATTGGTGTCGTCGTTGCAAATCCAACGGCTCGCTATTGCTCATTTGATGCGCATGCTCGATGCCAACAAAGTGTGCTTGTGGTTGCTGAATGGCACGGCGCGATAGTCGTTGATGGCGTCTGGCGGCCGCCATATCCTCGTTGATGTCGTCAAAAGATTCGCCATCGTCCTCAACGCTCCTGCCGCCGCTGTCGTCGCCCAATGCTTCGATCAGTGCATCCTCTAGATCTGCGTACGTGATACACAATTGGGTCACGCCCACTGGCTGAGTGTCGTTGGCGCTCAAGCGAAACAAGCGCTGTGTTGGCCCGTATACGGTCGCTCGTTCCAGGTACAGCGCACACTCTGAAGGGGGCGCATTGCGTCTGAGCAGCTCGTGTTCGTGCTCGTGTTTGTGTTCGTGCGCAAGGGCCACTGCAGGTGCTACACCTGTCGCGGCCGCGGCCGCAGCCGCAGCTTCCTGTGCTCCCGTTGGCAGTACAGCCGCCATTAGAGGCGACATTGAATTAACTGCAGTCGCCGACGTTGAACGTGTCAATTCGTAAGTGGCCGCTCCTCCGTGCTCTTGACTCGTGCCCACATGTTGCGAATGCTGATGATAATTGTTGTTGTCGATGTGTTGCGTTCCATTCGAGTGAGATGCCAACGAATGCACCACCAGCGACGCATAAGACACGGTGTAATCTTTGTGTGCTGTGCCGTCTTTAGCGTCGTGTAGCGTCGTACATTCCACGCTCGACCACGACGCTGATCCGATATCACGACGCTGATCACTGAGTAATAGCGACAACAATGCTAGCCGCAGCCACACTGCCACACATGATTGGCTGTGGCCAATCGATGCTAATGACTTTGGCCGTGTGATCATTCTAGTTTTTAGTTTAGTTTTAGTTTCGTCAATCATCACGTGTCGTTGGCTGTCGTCACCTTTCTCGTCGATCTGGCACCTTTTTCCTCTTTCTCCTTCTCTTTCCCCCTCGATCGCTCCCTTTTTCTTTCTCTTCGTTCTCTTGTTAACAATCGGTGAACTATAGATAGTGCGCCCAACACAGGACAAGCACTTGTTAGTGCTGCAACCAGCGATACTTCCGCTGGACTCGTCGACGTCGTTGGCGCTTGTGTCTCTTGTAACGAACACGTGGCAATGTTGATGGCACTGTTCGCGTGCCACTGTTACCTGTAACACTGACCAATGTATGAGCAGCCATTCGATTATGAGTTGTTGGTGTAGTTGTTGTTGTCGTCAAAAAATGTATGATTGTCGGTGAGATGAATGCCAATGATCGACGATTGATATTGTGAAACAAACGAAACGTTCGTTGTTTGGCGGCGATAATGATGATAATTATAGTTGATGTGTGATTGGAGTGTTTATCGTAATAGTTGATCAAAATAATTATTATATGGTTATATAATGTGTTTTATTAATAATCGTTAATCAATATCCCATCTAAGAGAGAGAGAGAAAGAAAGAGAAGAGTGCCATCTAACAAACGGATTGCGTGTAAATCGACCCGTTGTCGTGACTGTCGTCAATTTCTGGCGACACGAGAAGTTTCTGTCCACAAATAGCAGAATATCTGAGATCAATGTTCAAGCTCTGGCTCGATGATGCTCGAGCAACCTGCTCTGCTAAATGTGTTTTACTGTGATACCAGTAATTTGCGCAACAATAAGCTGCTTGGCACGTTGCCCAGTTCGCTTTCGACTCAGCTCAGCTCAGCTCAATTTCAGTTTCAGTTCCAGTTCACATTCCCAATAATCACAATGATAATAACAAAGCCAACAATAGAACTTTTATTTTGCCCACATCAACTCAATAATAGATGAACGATTGTGAGCTAGTTAACATTAGCTAACAGTGAGCTAGCTTACTGTTGCCAGTTGCTAACTGATTGCATCACTGATTGTTGATCAGCTTGAGAACCGAGAGCTTGAAAGTGATCAACAAGTGCAGCTACGACTACAGCTATTTCTTGCCGAGCTCTTTTTAGCTCTCAACTCAAAAATGATCAACTGTAATAATCGTGCCAAGAATACATTTCTTTCTCTCTTCAACTTCTCTCTTAAATCTTTACTCTCGCTACGTAGTCTTGTTTCACTAACTAACTGTTGATTCTTTTCATACAGATTCTTTTCTTCTAAGTGAGAGGAGAAGAAGAATGAAGAAAATGTCAGTCACAATGTGATTGATTTCACGCCGCGTTGCGTTGCATTACGTTACGTTAAGCTGTAGCACCGTCTTGTCTGTCTGTCTATCGTGTGTAATGCGAGGCCAATTGAATTCATCTCCAATCACACATGTTTCTCTTCTTCAGCTTTGTTGTGGCTTATAAACTCGATATACTTTCAAATACTTACACTCAAACTCAATCAGTGTTTATCGCGAAGAGAAATCGTGATGAACACTTCATTCAAATATCGAACAATATCATGGAGGTCATGAACTGTGTGATTTACACACTTGGTCGAAGTGGTCACTGCTGCATCGAGATGCTGATAAAGTTTATTTACCTGAACGATATTTCACTCGTAGTGTTCAATTCTTTTCACTTCACTTCATTTCATTTCATTAAATTCAAAGCGCAATAATAGCTACGTTCATCTTCCTACCTTGTTGTGGTCAGTTTTGACTACCTTGTTTTGGGCAGAATTTTTTCTTTTGGGGAAAAGGTGTTGCTGCTGTGACTGATGGACACTTGCTAGTCGTCGATAGAATTATATTTCGGTACGTAGGTGACACTTTCTCTATTGATCACCATGTTCCAACGGCCATTGGTCAATTAAACTCTACAAACGTTACATAGAGTGGTCAGATGAAGATGATTGTTGTCATCTATGAGTTCAGTGTCCAGGTGCTGAACTATGTTGAATCGACTGAGAGACGACGTGTGATTCGAGAAATGTCGTGTTTTCGCTGACAAACTTGACTACAAAATAATGATGTATAAATGGATAAGTCAACGTTGACGTTGACGATTCTCAACCACAACAGCAATCAAATTTCAACAGCAAACAGTAAAACTTACAACGAGCCGATAGAAGAAAGAGCAAGAAAAGAAAGGGGCCGACTGATAATATAATCAACTAGACAAGCTAAACAACGATAGTTTGTTGTATCGATGAACTTGCTCGATAAAGTACACACACATACAGCTTGATTCAGCTAAATCCTCCAATCGGTCGGATTGAACCGAGCCGAACCGAACCGAATCGAGCCAAACAGAACTGAGCTGAATAAAACCTAACGCCTTGAACGATAGCGTAAGCCAAACGATGCAAGGCAAAGTTAAACAGAGAATGCATGCGTGTGTGTGTGCGTTCGATTATGATGATGACGATAATCAGACAATGTACGTGTAAGAACTCAATTTAGAATTGAACGACCACGTTCGAAATATTTGCTCGATAATTCGATTATTCTTCTCTCAAACTCTAGCGAAATAGCGAAAGCTTTCCATTCGTGCAAAGCGCTCAGCAAATTCTCTGTGAGTGGACAGTGCTGACACACGCATGTACGCACGCACAACTATTTAGCAAGTTCATGTGTGACAACACAACAACCAATCAAACAGGATCTCGGCAGGCAATTGGCAAAGCGGATCAACAGCAAGAAAACGAATGGAATTCAATTCCAAAGGAATCGGCCTGTTCTTACTGCCTGGCTGCTGCTGCTGATGCTGCTTGCTGCTTGCTGTGTGAGTTTGTTGAGTGTAGAATGTCAAACGTTACATTAACATTACACACTAACGAATGAATGAATGAGCGAGCGAGTGAATGAAGAAAAAGGCGACGATTATGAAGTTTGTTTAACACTTGTTGTTCTGTCACTTGTTACTTGTCGATTTCTAGCTTGAGGTCAGACCTCTTGCTTGCTTGCTAACTTCTGTGTACTTTCAATTCTTTGAGCTTAACGTTGAGTGAGAGTGAATATAAATAATAAAGAAAACAAAACAAAACAAATCGAATCCATGAATCAATCATCCAATCGATACGATCATTCGATTTGAAGGTAACCGAGAGATAGCAACACGGCATTGCAAGGTGAATGCCAGTCGTTCGTTCGGTCGGTCGAGAATGAGTGAGTGAGTGACTAAATGGGTGTCAAAGGGTGTCAGCACTGGCAATGCCAAACGACCAATGTGTCTAATGTGCATGTACATGTGTCCAATTGCAATCAACTCTGCATCCAATCTGTTGCACGCATCGACATCGATCATTCGCACACATCGATTTGAGACTGAGAGTCAATAATAAAAAGGCCATTGCGATGTTGATTGCTATGTTGTGGCTGTGTCAGTGCAAGTGTGTATGAGTTCACGTATACGAAAGTACGTTAGAGGGACGTCGAGCATACATATCGCGCGGGGCGTCGAGCAATAAAATATGGGCCGTACAAATGCTCATAAGTAGAGCCATTGATTGAACACGAGTGTACAAAATATCGACAAATGAATATTGTCAAGCACACCAACAACAACAATAACAATGTAACTCGTATGTCAATAGTCAACACGCCAACAGCACAACCAACTGAAACCACTTAAAGCAAGCATTAGTGGTGTCGATTTGAACACCAATTAGCCTTCGTTTAATTTCACGTCATGACCATTCACACAAAGAAACAAAACTTTTATTTTTATTATCTTATTCTTCGTTCAATTTGTCGATTTGCACCAACATTTGCACCAACAACATTTACAGTCTAATGCAATATGAATACATGCAGGCATCAAGTGCACACATGTGAGCACTGTCTTGTGGAAGCTGTGTCAGTGTTTGTTCTACGAGAACTAGAAGAAGAAGAAGGGGACAAAGAATGCACCCGTTTAGATCCGTTGATTGAAAACTCGTTTTCTCGTGCTCTCGCTCTCTCCGTGCAGCGAGCGTGCCCTACCTGCGCCATGACCTGTTCGTTGCGAATCGATCGAACTCGCATATTCTTTTCATTTTTTGTTGATTTGAAAATGTTTTGCTGCAGCGAAACAAACTTTCTGACCTGCGAGCGACACACAAGGGCGAATGTTGTTGCCACAAGACACACAAGAGTGCGCCACTTCAACTGAAGTTGCAAACATTGAGTGTCCAATGTCGAATGAGCCTCAGTTGAGAAAGAATTCTATTAGAATTATGTGTTTTTGTGCTAACAATACACACTACAATCGTCACAGACGCCGATGTCGAATGTCGGATGTGGTTCATCCATGATTCGTCTGGCTAACAGATTAACGGTCGGGTTACGTAACCCACAAAAAATAAATAGAAATCGAAATCGTGATTTGCCGTCTTACTCGTCAGAATGCTGGTGCCAGTTCTAGTGCTTGCATGTTTGAAAGAGACTCTAGTCTACACACAGTTCGATCGACTAGAGTTCAATGAACATGCTGATCACTACAATACACGTTGAGTGTCACACGTATCAGGTCAAAGTTGTATTGCAAGATCAACACTCAACATTATTGAGTGCTGGGAATGTCAGTGTGAACAGATATTATCTATTCAATTTACATAGAGCTAAATTAAGTTGTAAATTACAGTTGCTTTGGTCTGATGACTCAATTCAATGCAACGTGTGCATCGTTTGCCGCACGTTCCACATTGCTCGTTTGTGCACATATTCGTTAATTATGTAAACAAGCTCTTATACAGCCTGTCCCATAGGAACAATTTAAATTCATCATTGCAACTTTTACATCTCTGTATTTGGTTATGTTGATTTATTCGCAACATATCTCTCGACAGGTCACGACGAACTTGACCGAACGACTGTATTTATTTATCTGACTGACTGGCATGCACCACTAATGTTGAATCACGCTGACTTTCAAACTGACGAACTGCATTTAAAGCAAACTAAAATAGATGATAGAACAGAAATGAAATACATAATTTCAATCAGACAATATGTGTGCATACGAAATGATATCAAATGGCAATGAAACTTTTCGCCATGGTTAATACATCACCGAAGAAGAAGAAGAAGAAGAAGTGCAACAGGTGCATTGAACTTCACACCAAACTCACTTGGGGCTTCATTTCATTTCGCATTCATTGAAATAAAAGTTTCCCGCATATACTTCATTGCATTCATTCATGTGTGTACAACAACGAAATAAATGTACACACAACAAATGGAAAAAATTTAGAATTCAATCCTTTGAATCACATAGGCGGAGTCAATCCTTTCATTGATTGTATGATCTTCCGACAAACAATCAATTTGGCTAATTAGTCCGCCTGAGGGATGCAAAATCAATTTATTTCGATACTTTTGTGGCAAAATTAGTGTGTATAATTTAAAGCGGGATTATCACACGCACACAATTTACCTTGCCCGCTTCCTGAACACAAAAAGGCACACACAAACACAAACACAAGCACACACGCACACATACTGACGAGCTACAATTAATGTAATCATGCACTCTTGCATGACTCGCATCGCTTATTTTCTGATTATTAATCTCTCATTGAATTTTTCGAGAAAGAAGCTTCTTAATGTTAACTCTCAAAGTAAGTTTCTGTAGACAATCATCCTTTACAAAATAAAGAGACATTAATTTCTACACATTAAATAAATCTATTAGTAAAAAATGTTCCAGGATAGTAATAATTATAGTCAATGATATTAGGATCAACTCTTCCTTTCCGAACATCTCTGCTCAGTTCAGTTCAGTTTGTTTCGTTTCAACCCCATTCAATTAGACATCGACAATCTCTTACAAACAACATGTAAATATATTGGGTGAGAATTCACGTCAGACATCACATTTCAATGAAATAGATAGCAGCCTTGATATTCTTCAAGTTCTCAAAAAAAAAAAATAATATAAAGCATCCTCTTAGAGTTCTTCACATCAGATCTCACTCAAACTCTTTGACATTATCATACCAATCGATTAAGATATAATTATTGATTGACTCGATGCGATGTGATAGTTGTTGACGATGGCGGTTGAGATGAGATAAATGTTACTCAACCAGTAACAAGCTGCTTTATCGATTATGTCATCGTCTGAAAAAGTGAACATTCATAGTTATAACATTGTCATAAAGATGGCGCCACTATTGGCGGTCAATGGTCTCCTGACTCGAGACTCACTTGTGTCTACCACACAAGTGAAAGAATCCACTCATGTTAGTCAGCGAGCGAAAAAAACATTAATTTGAGTGTTGTGTCGCCCACGCTGCAGTGTCACCGGCTGCAATATTCGTGTGCCAGCGTGTGTGTGGCATCGGATCGTTTGCACTGTGCTGAGTTTAAGACAGAACAGAAGAAGAGAGAGAGAGAGAGAGAGAGAGAGAAAGAAATAAACAGCTACATGGTGGCGAACAGTTGATTAATGTGTGTGTACTTAATATTTGATTTTGATTTACATTTGGCTGCTACTTCTATCACTGCTACATGAATTAGTACTTGTTGGAATCTAGTAGCAACGCAAGCATCGGCGACATTGCGCAATATTCTGTTAGCTATCCGTAACAGGTAACTCTCATTAATGGCTTATCTAGTTATTAGACTCTTTTAGAGAGAATTTTTCGCCTAATTTCTGTGCAATTTCTTGAGACAACATTCTCGCGAACTCTATCCGCTAACTTGCTAAAATGATAGCTACCAAATGGAAACTGTGCGTGCGCCAATCGATACGATGCAATTTTTCATGAAGGCACACCAATATTGATCAACAGCAAACTTGAAGAATCTAAAACTGAATCCTAACTCAACACCAAAAGTCGTCAATTAATTATCCGATGAATCGCGCATGCACACACACACTTGACAAACAACGGCAATATTTTTACAAAATCTTGGACAGAGTTCACACAACATCGCTTGGACGAAGAAGAGGAACAAGTGTGTGTATATGGAGTTGGATTTGGAATCAGTTTTGTTCGAGTGGAGGAAAGAAAGACGTCATGTGATGATTTGTGTCGTACACACAGCATCAGGCGGCATGTAAACAACGTCCAAGAGTACAACTCATACTCGTTGGCCCTAAAAATCTCATGCTCGTGGACATTGTTGTTGATATAAATATTGCCCATGTTGGCTGGTGCAATATTTATGTGCGCCATATACAAACTTTTCATTATTTAGAGCATTATTATGCAAGCTAATGTGACAGGTGCTAGCACTGGTGACTTAACACACTGCACTGGCCACTACATTGCACTGCACTGCACTGGCTTGTCAGGCTGACTCATTTGTGTTCTCGTTGTATCGTTGTATCGTTGTATCGTTGCATGCTGTATCGTTGATCGCAGCCGTTGGTCATTTAGTTTACTTTCGTGCTCGCACAGTTTGCTCTGTGAGTGTGTGCCAGACGCTCCTTTCGATTCGGCAATCTCGACCGAGTTCGAATGAGTTTCTTATACACAGCAATCACACGCCAATACACAGAGTAACAGTCAGCTGCGCTCGTGCATTAAGACTTTATACACACTAGAATAACTTAACTGCTAGCTTTCACATTCAAAACGAGTGTCTTTGTTCTGTTTTTTCACGAGAATAAATTTAGACACACAAACACAAACAAATTAGGTCAAGATTGATGTCTGAGGTCGCACTCGTTGATTTTTTTTTCGCTGTTTGTTGGTCACTGTTCCGTTGTGTATTGGCCAGCGAACTAGCGGCTTGTGCCAAAGCTGACGAGACTGATGTGATTGTGGTCGTAATTGCAATTACTATTACAGATCATTGGGTAATTGGATTTAGATTGAGCCAAGCTGTTGTTTGTTTGGCATTCAGAGAGCGCGTGTACAGAGACAAAGAGAATTATGATTGTCTGCATCAGTTTAATCAGTTTTTTGATTAACTCTTTAGCCTTTGTTTTTTCCCCACTTTGTTTTTATGCTTGTTTTACATATTAATGCACTAGCACAATATTAGTGGTTGATAAACTTGGTCGATTCAGATTTCAATGCTAAATTTGCTGCGTCCGTGTGCGCGTGCGTGTGTGTGATTTATAAATCTGAAATTGGTCACCTAGATAGAGTATCATTTTCTAGAATTCACCAGCTTGAACTCGAATGTGGAAGTGTGATTGCTGATGACATTGAATGAGCAGCCACTAATAAGCAGCAAGTTAGCTCGAACAAATGCTAACAAACTAACGAATAAAGAATATCGAAACTGCAGGTGAGCCCAATGAACTGAGTGTAACGAGGTTATGAACAAGAGCTCCGAATCAAGTGGATTCCAGTTGATTTGCCAATCAAATTCTACTAGCATTAAGCTCGAAACCAACTGAACTTCGGCTCCCATCAAACACTCAAACGCGATCACAAATGGCAACGCAAACAACAATGTGCAAGCAAACACACAATGTTTCAAAGCTCTAAATGTTCTCGTTCTCTTGACTGATCATTGTCTAGCCGCAAATATATTGCTCGTATACGTCGTTACGCATATGGCCAGAATTCATCGGTCAGTGCACTTGTTCTTTCTCTTTCTCTCTCTCTCTCCCTTTACTAACTACCTTGCTGTAGCCCTCTATCGGCGAGCAATCACTCGCTGTATTTGTCCATTTGTTTGTCTTTATTTCTCTTTGATTGGCCAACAACAACAACAACAGCCAAAACAGCAAGATGTGCGCTCGATAGCAAACCAAATACTGACACTTGATTCTTGCATGCTCGTGCAAGTTACTAGACACACAGAACAGAGCAGCACAGCGCCAAGTCGTTCAATCGACTGACCGAGCGAGCGACCAACATTCGGTGAACGACGTGATAGACGCACGCAAACAAATGGACAAACAAGCAAACACGCACTCGCTCGTTTGTTCGTTTGTTCGTTTACTAACTCGCACTCGAACAGGCGCAATCTCGTGTCTGTTGGTCGAGCAATCGTTGACCACCCACGAGTCGAGTGCGAGTCAAGAGTTCTAAAGTCAAGTTCAAGCCACATGCTCAGTAATCACTAATTAATTGTTTGTCAGTTAGTCGGTCAGCCTGTGCTGTACTGCAACTTAAACTGAGAGACAAGCGACAAGCAACAGCGATAAAGAGATAGAACGAGCAAGCAAGCGAGCAAGAAAGAGAACGAGCCGACAGTGGAAGCAGCAGCAGCAGCAGCAGATGTTGGCGTGATTTTTGTGAAAAACTATTGTCATGCTCGAGTTATGGCAACTTATAGCAAGTTATGGCGAATTTGGTGGACATTTTTGTTGCTGTTTCAGCCTCGCACTTGCACTTGTAAACGACAAACGACAAACTTGGATGTTGCTGTTGCTAATGTTAATGTTAGTTTGATTTGTCGCATAAACTAAATGAACAGAGCGCATTATGAGCGCGGCGTCTCATGTCTAGCAACAATGTCGAGCTTCTTCTTCTTCTTGAAAATTGAATTCCATGCACACGACAGCAGCACCAACAACAACAACATTTGGCCATCGGAACGAACAAAACTAACGAACGGTCGTGTCAATTTTTGTCAATGTTGGTTGAATTTGCTCTCAAGTTGTGAGTGAATTCGAGCGTAACTATTTCACTCCACAACACACTACACGTACAAATGACACACACACACACACACACACACACACACACACACACACACACACACACA
>JAIFTH010000626.1:0-20634 GCA_019968535.1 Fragariocoptes setiger | reverse complement strand
GTGTGTGTGTGTGTGTGTGTGTGTGTGTGTGTGTGTGTGTGTGTGCGTGCGTGTGATGATGTGCAGGTCAGCTGGTCGACATCATCAGTGAGAGCGTCGTCGCAATGTCTCGCAATATTTCTCTTGGCTTTTTATTCGAATTTGTACTTTTGTTCGCTCACTTGTTTG
Organism: Fragariocoptes setiger; assembly: GCA_019968535.1. NCBI lineage: Eukaryota > Metazoa > Arthropoda > Arachnida > Trombidiformes > Phytoptidae > Fragariocoptes > Fragariocoptes setiger. The sequence goes on along the minus strand of JAIFTH010000626.1, from coordinate 20,466 downwards.
CTATTCTCGATGATTTCTGCTGGCGCCAGTAAACATAGAAGGAACATGCAAACACAGAAGTAAAAACACCACTACACTACGGAGCCTCGAGCTGTTTCGCACCAACAATTGGCGGTTGCTTTGCTCGCACAACGGGCAACAACAACAAGCTCGACGATAAGCCTGACATTAACACCAATACCAACAAGTGTAACGCCTTTATTTGCGTCAGCATTGAAAATTTTTTATGCTTGTCGATAACACACACTACGTATAACGTATCGTTCGTAGTTTCTTTGTGTGGCCAAACAACTAGTGAACACAGCTATCAAACTGCTGTGTCGGACAGGTGAGCAGCATAAATGGAAGGAAAAATTATGATCATCTACTAAAATCGACATTCAACCATCAAAGCTATCTGTTAGCACACGCTAACAGCTCAGCAGCTTATGAAGTGAGGCTGAAATGAATCGATGTTGCTGCTACTGCTGCTGATGATGACGAGCAGTGGGTGCCACACATTACCATTATTACTATTATCGCAAAGTGTGCAGCAGCATATCAAGAAGTGCACGCCAATGCGGACACACGATCTGATGTGTTCGCTCAAAAGCGACCCAACGAGCAACAGGTTGGGCGTCAATTTGCATCTGCACTGTCGAACGCACAAATATTGAGCTAACAGTCGGTTGCTGCTCAATATCTGGCGAATGCATGTCATAGAATGACCATGAAAGTGCCCTCATATGAGTTGCAGCAGCAAATTTACGCTGCTTGTGTAATGCGTCTTAGCCAAAGATGATGATGATGATGATGATGTAGATCAGAAGATCGATGGCTAATTTGATCCGATTTCTCGCTCAATCATCTTCTAGTTCGAATCGCATCAATTGCATCTGTGTGAGTTTGTTATGTGTTTGTTCGATTGGCACGCCCGTCGGTTTGCCCGTTTGTCCATCTGTGTGGCTATATGCCTTAAACAGTCTTCTCAGTTGGTTAGTTAGTAACCTGAGTCTGTTAATCTCCAAATGCACAACAACCTCTCAGAGACATAATAAACACTTAACAAGTCAATGAAATGTAGTTTTTCGCTTCAATGCTGAATTCGATTCCTACGCATGTGATGACCTTGACTCGTGAGAAGCTTGCGTTTGGTTCAGATTTCGCTAAAAGTCAATTGCTCGTTTGTCACTTATGTCAAGCCTGATTGATTAACGTAAGCTTGCTAAAAAAGTTAGTGCCAACCTGTGTGTGTCAACCTCGGACTGTGGCATGTGCCAACAATCCGAGTGTTGAATTGGATTGTTGCCAATACTCGTGTTCTTCATTAGATTATTGATCACATTAGTCAATACAGTGTGAACATTGTCTCTGAAATAACGAGTGTCACAAAATAGAAAAGAATCTCAACTCATTGATTGATTCTTCTGATTGAACTTAAAATCGGAGCAGAACAGATTGGAAAAAAGCGAGGTGTCACCTAAATAGCAAAACGCTAATATAAAACAAAAATAACCAAGTCCAGGCACAAAGTTTCACACAATTTCGACATTGACGACGACGACACTGAACAACACTGAAATCCACTGCCAGCACACGCACTCACAGATAGACAGACGGGCAGGAAATGAGGACGACAGATGCAACACACAACGAGAGAGAACAAACGTTAGTGTCGCTTTACTAAGGCCATTGTTCATGCTTTAGTTGTCTATGAGACGATCAGCAATGGATCGTTTTAGTTTCAATCACAACAGCAGCAGCATGCTCTAGATATCACGAACAATACAATGAATTAGTGCGTGCGCCGTGGCACGACCTTTCGTGTGCGTGCGTGCGTTTTTGCGTGTGTCAGTGATTGTACCAAATCTGACATCCAAGAGAAAAATAACGGCAACGCAATCTGTATTCGGTGGTGCTTATGTATGTGTGTGTGTGTCAAAAACACAACTAACACAGCTGTGTTTTATAGATTTTTACTCACTTACTAGCCATGTGCTTGTGTACACTTATTTTTTGAGTGTTCACAGATATTGTACACACACACACACAGAAGGCAGCATTGCTTGTAAGCCCGCAGAAACTCAAAGTGGCGCACACTCAGAGTTGAGTCATGGCTCAACGTGCAATGTAGTGCACAAAATCAGAACACAAGCAGAAACAGCAGGCATCTGTTGTTGAAGTGATGCATCTACTTCTGATTTTAAGTTTTACTCTTGGAGCATAAAAAGTGGAAAAAACACGCGAAACGACAACGACAACGAGAATAACAAAACAGAACAGAAGAGAGCAGAGCTGAACCGAAGGTAAAAAGAAAGCAACAGACGGTCGCGCGGAGGTTCGCACGGTCGCGCGCAACGCCAGGTGGCTGGCTGACTGGCTTGTGGCCAGCTTTCACGCTGTCGTTCGTGCACGTTGTTGTTAGCGTGGTTTGCATGGGAACTGCACCACATAACGAACTTGAATGCCGGTGTCAATGCAATGCAACTCAACTCAACGGTGTACACAACACACCGTAGTGTGCTGTCTGTTTTGTTGTCAATTAAAGCCGAACTTGTGTTCATCAATGCGAACACACCAGGCGCGCGTGTGAGAACGCAGCTACAACAACAATCCTTTCGCCATCGGCTAGCACTCTATCGAGTGAGGAAACAAGAGACATTCTACTTACATTGAACAGTGAGCGTATGCTCATCACTGAGATCCGTGGCAGGCACCATCATTGAAGTGGCGCCGCCGGCTGTTTGCTGTTGCTGCTGCTGTTGGGCCTTCAATTGCAAAGCACGATTAGTGACAGAGCACCGGAAGACAGACATGTGATCGTCCTTGGTGGACACCACACTCAACGTGCTCGTCGTTGGCCGCTCCAACAGACCATGCGTGCGTGGCTCCAATTTTATACTGTAGGCGGCGCCACTGGCCGCCAACTGGCCACTCGTGCCTCCGATTGGCATGTCATTCTTGTACCAAGTGATGTTGGGCTCCGGATTGCCGAGCGTTGTCGAGCAACTCATCGAGTACTCGGTGTTCTCTTTGGCCGCGTACGCAGGCACCGTTATTTGGGGCATCGATGGCAGGGCTGTTGGTTTGATTGCATAGCGATAATAAAAATAATGAGAAGAAAAAAGCAATTTATTAATATATGAATGGAAGCTTTTGTTGTTTGATGGAAAGGCGAATTTATTGCTTTGTGTAAAAAATGTTTTCAAAGTACGCGCTTAAAAATAGCGAACACACAGATCGAGGTGAGGCGACACGCGTCGAACCGATGATTGCGCCTCCCCCCAATTCATCATATCAATAGTTTCAGATAGACTCGGATTTCCATATGAATATCATCCATCTGACTATCTAGCTTGAGCCATAGATCGTCTATTTGTCTGATCGTTGTCTGACTAACCGGTAGTACTGTGAGCGCCGGTAAACTGAAAAGCGAGAATATTCACACTGCTAAAAGTGGAACATATTTCAAGTTCTATTTATAGATTAGTCAAGCGATCGAAGACATACCATAGTGAAGTATGAGGCCATTTGTCGATATCTACACCAAATGTACCGGTTTCTACACATTCCAGACTAAATATTGGAGACAGATTCAGGATCAATCGACATCACCTATCTGATTGAATACCGCACAGTTGATGAAAATTATAATTGTAGTGTTTCTAATTTGTAGTTGAAATATCATTGGGGAATAATCATCTATCAATAGATTATCCAGTAAAATCAGAGAAATAAAAATGATAATGAAAGCTTGCGCAGTGTCACTGTGGGTAGCAGCAGCAGCACTTATGTGCGTTCACCTCGCGCTGGCCGTAGTGGATACCTCGAAGCCAGACCTGTCGATGTTCAAACTGTCAGCACCCAAACATGATCCACAGGTTGAGCTGAATCAAGCACGCACGTACTACGATCTGGCCCCGATCGTTATGATCATGTCCGACTCGTTCAGTGAAGTGCGCGGCAGTGCCGGCTTCCGATGTCCCTCGTACGCACACCTGTTAAATCAATTCAACCAAGGCTTCGACAGGTGGTCCCAAATTGAATTGGAAAATTTGGCCTTAGTCACTGAGCGCGAGCATGCATTGTTTGCACGCAAATACGAATCATCGAAACCTTTGGCCCATCATAACATGATAACTGCCATCAGCCAAATTGAAATGAATTATTTGTCCAACGATACTGACGACAGCGAAACAGTGCGTGGCAATCCGCTCGAGTCTTGGTACGATCTGATTGATTGTTTAAAGCGTGAAGCAACCACTGCACGTGACAACTCAAACAATGGTGGAAACGAGAAATTGGTCGAGTTTTTGTCAGAGCCCGAGAGAGCGGCTCGTATTGTTCAATACGAGAAGGACAACTTGTCCGAAGACGAGCGCGAGAGCGAGCACAACAACAATGCCGCACGTTTGGTGTGTCCCACCGAAGCGCGACCGGTTGGCAAGCATGTCATTTCTACCAATGAGGAAAGTGAGATGCCCAAACCTGGTATGGTAATGGCCCTCATCAAGCATTGGGAAGAAGGCCGCCCATGGATCGAGGGAGTGCAAGTGACACCGCAAGTCAGTGTTGAATCGGTGTTTGCCGATACACAACATGTCAACATCATCACGTTGGTATCGCGATTCGAATCGATGGCCATGGGTGACAAAGATAGAGAAGATCGTAAGGCATATTTGTACAAGTTGGGTCTCGATCATTACCTGTCGTTAGATCATATAAAATCACAATTGGAGGCCGAGAAAGAAGAGCAACGTAAGGCCGAGGCTGAGAGTGGCCAATTGGAACCAGTGGACACGGAGCTCGCCGAGGAGGTTAGCCAACGTCTCAAGAAACAAATCGTGAATCGAGGCATTCAACAAACCCAAGCGGAATGGGCCACCAACGAGGCCCGTGCAAAGGCGGCTCACGAGCGTGCCCGACACGCCAAGCAACGTGTGGTACACTTGAAGCGTGTCATTGAGGAACGTCAAGCAGCTGAGAAGAAACGCGGCGAGAATGAGAAACAACAACAAGCCGGCAACCAGAAGCCTGTGTCGCGTATCAATTTCTCCAAGTTCAAGCATCTGGAAAGAAAGGTGTCGAAATCAGCCCCAAGCAAAATTAAGCTCCAACGACTGGTAGACGAATGGTCAGTCAGTCAAACCATATTGTACATTGCTGATCGATTCAAGAAGTTTGACACCGCAGACAATACGGTGAGCATCAATCCAATCAGTTTCAACAAATTGCGCAATTGGGCTGAGGCATGGAGTCAACTGAAGAAATGGGACGCTGAACGTAACCACGTAGCAATGTCACTAGCAATGCTATTCTTGTACTCGAATCGCCAGAGGCAAATACTCAACGCACGCATCAACACCAATATGCGCTCCATTGCCAAGATCAAGCAACATTTTGCTGCGCTGGATGCGGCTAGCCAAAAAAAGGGCAAACAATCGTTGAGTGAATTGAGAGCTAAGCTGGAGGACATTCGTGCATTGCTCAGTTGCGTTGACACTGCTGTGGACACGAGTAAATTGCAACGCAAACTCAAGCAGTGGGAGCGTCGCCCCAAAGAATGGGCCACCATGGCACAGTTCATCGATGATGGCGGCCATTGGGCAAAGTCTTCCTGATTTGAGCTTCTCGTACAAGTGACAGAATGCTTGGCGAATGTTCTGTGTGTTAAATTTGAATAATTTCAGAACATTATACGAACGAACAAACAAACAAAAGATAAGCACCAAACAAACGATAAGATCATTGGACACGCAAACAGAAATAGAAACAAAAGAAAGAAAAAAAGAAAAATAACCAAAAGGCTTATCATTGCATCGGCAACAAGAACAGGTGGCATACACACACACACAGACATCACATTAAACCATTGAAGAATCAGGTGGCTAGACAATATGCAAATGTGTGTGTGCGTGTGCTACCGAGTTTGTTTGAATCAAGTAGCGCTTGACTCTGATTTGGAGAAATCTCGTCGAGTCGGCTGGTATAAAGCTCAAAACTTGGCGAGCTCAGCTCGACTTGACTTGGTAAGCGACTCGGTCAGCAGTTTGATTGATTGATTGACTTTGCAGGCTGACGACAGTGGCAGCGACGACGGTGGTGGACATCAAGTGCCACTTCAGCTGCAGCTACTAGTGCTGCTTGTCTGATGGTTGTTTGTGTGTCATCGTGGTCGTCGTCGTCGCTGGGGAGTCAATGACTTTCTCGCCAAGTGTCTAGTAATCGTGATTTACTTCTTTGTGTTCTCTGTTTCTTTCATTCTTTCAACTGCTGTTTGTTGTCTGTCAAGCAACAATTCTTTTTATTATTATCAATATAAACCTCTACCTCCTTGTTATCGTCTTTTATAAGAGCTAAATAAGTTGAAAGGGCTAGCCGCTGTGTGTGCGGCTATTATGCTTATTTGTTGTTGAAGAGTTGAGTTTGCGGCGGTGGTCGCCGACGACGACAAAAGTGATGACGTTCATCATCGCTTGGCCACAAATAATAAGACTCGTATCAACGAATATTTAACGGTAACAAAAAGACAGGTGAGAGCATTGATCATGATTTGTGTCCTTCGACAATACAGACTACGAATGCTTGACTGCACGCTTACAAATAGCTCAAAAGTGGGGGAGAGAAAGACAAAAGTCGATCACGAACACATATACATAACAAGTTTCAAATATTACACAACAGCAGCTACAGTAATAGCAACACTTTGTCAGAGAAGTAGCAAGCCAGCCAAATGATTTGATTGATTCTACAGTAGCTTGCGCTTGAGAATCAATCAATCTGGAAGCTCAGAGCTCAATAGTCGAAGCTCAATCTCAAGCTAACGATCGATAAAAGCTCACTCTGTCGTGCTGTGATACTGTACCTGTCGTTACTCTTACTTTTTGTTCATTACTACAGGCGGCTGTATTGATGCAAAATCACTAGAATACAAAATAGCATTCGAAAAGTCAAATGAGCGAATCTCGTGCATCTCACACTTGCACTGACCAATCGCTTTCGACGGCCGGCCAGACGATCGGACAGGCAAGTGCTGCCGCCGCCAATACTGCTGCTGATGCTGCTGCTGCTACTGCACCAATGACGATGCTGTGATTGATCGTCACAGTCGATCAATCGTTTGACGCGGACACAACTTTCGCTTTGTCTACCGAGTTGATAAGGTCTATTGAGTGCAAGTTGAGTGGTCGAGTAGTTAGTTATTCAATTGATTGATCGACTAACGGGCTTCTACTCAAACGATTGATTGAGTGAGCGAGCGGGCGAGCGAATAAACAAGCCAGAGTCAAATCTTGCAATAGAACTGGTACTCGTTGTTTTCTAAGCAAAACAGAAAAACATTTTTTAGGTAAGAGCAATGCTTTCTCTTGCACAACACACTGTCGGGCTTTTGTTTTTGCTTCGCTTCGTTTTGCTTTCTTACAGCATCAAACATTGAACAACAACAACAACAGGCTGACTGACTTGTGAGTGAATGCTCATCGATCGTCACATTCGCTGATTATGCTGCATGTGTGAGTGAGCGGCCATGGGTTCGAGAAAGAGTAATAATAATTCAATTCCTGGACTTTTGTTCGATGCGTTGCGTTGCGCAAGCAATTGGTCGATATTTTAGCCGACGGAATTTTGCATCTTCAACGCAGAAGCAGGAGTTAAAGAAACAACAACAGTTGATGTCAGAAAAAATCTATTGTTCTCTAACTACCACACATCATATGCACGCCATTCCACAAGCACCGCGGGCAGCTCATGCAGCATGTGATTCAGCAAAGAATATGATGCAAGACACAATGCATCGTTGACTAGATGTTGTGATGGCTAGTTAGCAAGCGGCGTGAGCATGTCGAGCTTCCGTCGTCTCATAAGTGAACAGCAAAAGCAACAACGACCACATCGACCACAACCACGATGAGCGAACGAGAGACGATCGCGAATATCACGACGATTAAGTATGACAACCAACTTGAATCAAACACAGGCACGAACAAACGAATGGCCAAGAGTGAGAATATTGTCGCGCATTGTTTGTTGTTTGCAATGTATAAACAATGTGTTGCTGTTTCAATTACTGAAGCCGTAAATCTAGAAGCTCAACGAGTGAGATTGAGCCACAAATAGACAGTAAACAACAAATCAAATCTCGAGATACGTTTTGTTTCCTCACTCTCTTTCTTTTTGAATTCTATAGCTTTTGTTTTGTTCCACAATTGATCTTGAGAGCGATTTTTCCACACGCTCTATCTTTCTAATTTTCTTTAGCTGCAGCCTCAGTTCCAAAGTAAGCACGAATCAGCCAATGTAAACAATGCTTCGTTGACCATTGACTATTGCTCTTGAAGGACAATAGCTCTGTCACTGGTGCTTTTGTTTTGATTTCATATTTATTTTTATTGGCACAACTTATTATTTATTTGTTTATTTGTTACACACGACAAAGCAGTACAACAAGAACAAAAATAGCTAAGGAACAAGTGAGCACACAAAATAAGAGCAAAATGTATCGTCGATGTTTTCCCAAGGCTTCATTTGATTTCATTACAAATGATCACAATCAAATGCTGTGATGAAATTGTGGTCAACACATTCTCGATGACAACTTTTTTGAGACTTGATGACCAATGGCAAGCTCTGAAGCATAGAATTGGAAGTTTTGCCATTTGAATTTCGATCTAAGAGCCAAAGCGATATCAAGTAGGGACAACGGCAGCTTGTATGGCTAACGCTTGATTACATGTTGTGTAAGGTCGGAACATCATTTAGACCGCTCAAATGGAACAAAATCACCGCAAGCTAAGCACACATTTGTAAATACATACTCACTCACTTGCATACACATACTTGCGCATTCGAAAAGAACACAAAATTCTTGATTGAATCAAATAGAAACAAAAAAATAGACAGCAAGCTAGCAATTTCGGTCACATTTGGTGTATGTGTGTACATTTGCCGAGCCAACATTCATTGAGAGCAAAAAGCAACGATAAACAAGAAGATGAAAACAGAGCAAGAGTTGCTCTCACATGTGGCCATTAAAAGTTCTCGACGTAGTCGTCACACAGAATCAGAGTCAAACAATTTTGCGTTGTGCGCCATCTGATCGGAGCTGCTTCAAACTAAACTCTAGTTAACGATTAATTTAATACGTTCTCGCCATATTCTCGCTCATATCCTTCTTGTACTGTCGTTGTGTTGAGTTTTAAGCAATTGATGACTAACTAACTAAGCAGCTAACTAATGTCAGTAACTGACGTCGTCAGTGTGTAAGCGGCAGCAATGATAACGACCATTCAGATGATGGCAGCAGAGAATAGAGCTAATCAATAGCCAAACCGAACGATGGCAATAACGAGGTTTTGATCTCGATCTTGCCTGATTTCTAGTGCGTCCAAGAAAACAACGTTAGTTAACATTCAACGTCGTTACGATACAATGAAAGATGTTTTCGAGAGAACGATATCTAACGGCTTGGTTGTCGGCCCGGCTTGACTTGGCTCGACTCGAGCAAGCTGTCGTTATTAATAGTGCAAGTTTTCATTAGGTAACGCCTTTAACTGTGCAATAGCTGCCGGTTGCTTCATGAAAGCATCTTGTTCGTCAGTTAGGCACACCGTTGAGGTGCGCTAAGTTAAGTTTTTATCTTTTCAAAACACATCAAAAGTGAGCTGCTGCTATCGTATCAAGAAGCAATAATGTGCTATCGAGCTGGCCATGCAATCAGGTCGTCGCTACTGCAGACGTCGATTGACATGGCATTAGTATCAGGTATTACGATTGCCATTACGATTACTAGAGCCACAGAATTGTATAGAGTACAAGATAAGAAAAGAAAGAAAGAGAGCTGGGCGCCCGTTTGACCTGCGGTCATCATTGAAGCAGCAACAGCAGTGGCATTGTTAGTGGTCGACCGTTCACTTTGCTTCACTATATGTTCGCATCGAGCAATATTTTCTAACTGTTAGATTGTCAGAGATTTATTTGTAGAGTTCATTTGTTGTAGTTTGTAGTTGTGTATGTCACCTGTAGTGCACCTGATGTTCGTCTGTTGCTTCACAAGCTCTGTAACTGAATGAAAGAATTCCAACTCAAACTGTTCGTCCGTCTATCCATTCGTTTATATTTTCCGTTCGTTTGGAGTGCATTTTAGAAGACACAGCTATAAGCTGGTCGTCATCATAATCATCATCAATAATATCGAATAATCTTTTCTTTTGATTTCTATTCTTTTCTTCTTCTTCCAATCGTTATTCTTTGAAAAGATTGTGTCGACAGAAGCGAGACTCATACTACAAAAACTCTCATTCAAGACTACAACTTCCTCGACTCGATTTGATTTGAGAAACACACATAGAGAGTGGAGCTGAAAGGGGACATAAAGACGTATTGGTGGTGGTGATGATCGATGCAAGTTAGAGCGCCATTACTAGCAGATGTATCGATAATAGCTGTCGCGCTGGTGTTGTCAATATAAAACGCTAGGAGGCGCCAAGATTATTGTCATCTCGTGTCACTGCCGTTCGTCGATATCGTAAGATATCTTCCGATGAACGTTCATAGAATTTCAAACTCAAGTGATGATCCATCAATCATGGCGAGCCCTATCTTGCCGGATTCACTCAGAACAATGAGTAGCAGCCTGTCCATTCCACATTCGACGTTAAGAGAAACAGAATTCGATGGCACTGTTGGTGGTCGACAGCAAGTGAAGAAGGGCTCAACAACGATGATAACAACAAGTCGACAACGAGAGCTCGTGATTGTTCTCACACGTTGATAAGCTATGTTGTTATTCATGTGGCTATGAAATTGACTACACCATAACTTACAATCCGCGCTCATACAAACAACAATGTTCGATGAGAGACGCAATCAAGTGAAAGAAATCATTTTTCTTTCTTAAGTCTGCAATGGCAATATTGAACTACAACGACATCGACCAACTGTGGACATTCAAACTTTTATCCGGCCAATGCCACTGAACTTATTACGTAATGAACAAAATGATTCATTTGTTTGCCGACTCGAACGATCGGCGGCTCGCTCGACACATTGTCTGGCTTACTTGCTCCAGTGATTGATTGTTTGTTCTTATTTCTAGTTTTTCAAGGCTTCGCTTAATACTATGCTGTCGTTGCTGAAGAAAGAGAAACAACATGATATCGATCTTCTTTGAATGATCTCTTAGTCTAGAAGTATCTTTTCAATGAGTTGTTTGTGCCGATCATCGTCTTGAACTTGCATCGAATTCGCCGCATTTACATTGCCGCAGCACGTGTGTGTAGTTTACTTCTAATCTAGTCTAAACTTAAATGTCTCTGATGTAAAGAGACATCTGATCATAGATACTTCAATACGAAGGCAGAATCTTTTAGCTTGACACACGTAGAAGACATGAGATGAAGTGACGGTGTCATATAAATCGAGTGACGAATTGTATAGTGCCGATTGTATACACTCTATATTAACACAATAGACTTTGTCTTTTTAATAATAGAAAGTGAGTAATGGAGAGTGATTGGATCGTGCAGTGGAAATTGCAGAATAAAGAAATCGTCCAGTTGTGTGTATGTGTGTGTGTGTGTGTGTGTTGGTGAATAAGAATTGTAAGATAAGAAATTGTCGTATGTCCGGGTTGATTGAATGATTGATCGAGAGATCGACCGATCGTGACAAAATGGCCAATCACTTTTACTTTAACAAACTTTGACAAATTTATCGATGGTTTTTGTAGTTGAATGAAGACACAAAACAACAGGCGATATGTCAATGGAAGTTTAGTACAACATAATAATACCTGACAACAAGCAGCAGCGGCAGCATCAACATGATTACCGGCATCTAAACGCACCACATTTAACAGTAAGGCCACTGTTTCAGTTACCAGTGTTTGCTGTCACTGTGCTAAATGTGATACGAACCGGACGCTAACGAGCCATAATCGCAGCAGCCGTCAGTCAATCGTCCTCGGACTGATTGTGACTCGCGACGATTAACGCGATCGACAGATTCAATAGACAGGCAGACATTTGTCACTGGATCAGTGATTGTGCCTCGTTGATAATAATGTCGCCAATCTATCGATATTGCACGATCGATTAGCGTGGCCTGAACAGTTTCACTAAAGACCTACTTCTTAATCACGCACTTCATTCTCAGTTTGGATGAAACAAGTTTGTGACAAGGTGATTGCACTTGTTTTTGGCACACAGTTCAATCACACTTGATCGTGTTGCCTTTGTTTGGCTGTCGTCGTGGTAGTCGTGCTGTCATCGTGTCGCTGATTGGGCTCTCTTGTCGCCATCTATTTTGCTCTATTTATGCTCATCCTTTTCAGTTTACTCATAGTGTCGTATGATGATAAGCAGCAAAAAAGCAAAACAGAAAAACAGATAACAGTCGAAAGTAAGGCAAACACGAAAGTAAGGTTCTTTTTGATTGCTTGATCATGTAATGGCCTCAGCAGTTGCAGTTAGAGTGACATCAACAAGTGAAGACAACTTATTATTCTGGTGCACCCACCGTTTAGTCAGACACGCATGCCCTGCTATCAGCATTAGGTGCGATGAAAAACAAACATATGTGTTGCTTGACATAGCTGTTTACTCATCACTGCTGCATCAATCGACGTATTGATATAGTGGTGATGTATTGATGCATGACCAATCAATCGATTGATACTATTTTAGAGTTCTTAGAAAGCTCTCGTTATATTCAACTCTCTCGAAATGAAATGAAACGAAACGAGTGAACAAAGGAGAAATCTTCAAAGTCAAGAGCTCAAATGCAACCTTCACTAAGATGAGAGCTTGAGCAACCATCGCTATGATGTTCACGGGAGGTAAACATCAGCAAACATAACAACAGTCCAGCGACACTTGAACGTTAAAGATTGAAGTCGGTTCGTGCAGCATCGGCTAAGACAACGGCCATAAACGCAAATACAGCACAAATAATCATCAACGAAACGCAAGCACCAAGTAGAGAGAGTCATCAACAATGTTGAAACTTGACAAATCGTCCACTAATGAAATTTAACACGCTAATAAGAATTGCAAAATATGATGAAGACATTAGCAAATACTCTAATAATAACAATAGAACACAAACGTGGTGTTAAATACAAGAAACAACAAGTTGGAATAATCATCATGTGTTATACAGTAGTGCTGAGCACTGTGTGTTTCAATGCATACCGTGCTAATTGTCATCAAATGGTTCATCATTCATCAACTCAAAACTTGACAACACCAACAACAACAAATCATTCTAATCAACAAACTAAAGAGCGCGATAACTATCAACTTGTTTACAGAGATTTTGTCACAATAGCACCAGCAGCAGCAAATTCTGATCAGGATCAAATCAAGATACGTAATAAAACTGCTGTTGAGTTGTATATGGAACGACACAAGTTTGGCGTGCGAGCAGTCGCCAATAACGCCGACAACGCCAATCAAACTGTCGAGATCAACATTGGCGGCGCCTCAAATGATGGCACCCAAATGGGAGTCGAAACTCAGATTGTTGATTTGTCTGATTTGGCAGCATCAGCAGCAACAACAACAAGTTCATTGCAGCAACCAATTCAAGTGACAACTGTGACTCCTCAACTTGTAGTTGACGAAGCAACTCAACAATGGCAGTCGACATTAGAACAATGGTCAACGACATGGAACAATTCGTCAACGAAAACTAATGGCACAACAACAGGTGTGAACAACGTACACACTGTAGACAACACGTCAATGAGCAAAAATATTGAACAACAGCAATATTCCTCGGCAATTGAGCCAATGACACGTGTTGGCTCAGAACGATCAGTGTTTACAGTGTTGCCGTCGTCGTCGTCGTCATCTCTAAAACAGAGATATAGATCGTCGCTAGATCATCGTGTGAGAGATAAAGTGAGAGCGAGAGGAGAAGAAGACACAGAAGAAACGTCGATGATGCCTAAACCGGACTCATTGCCCGATTCAACGATGTCAATTTTGGGAGGCACAGATTTTGATGACGACGTCGACGATGGGGCTATTGTTGCAACGCCACAGCACAATGACAACGACAATGACGACATGCATACTCTAAAGGAGAATGCGGTCGTCAATGAAGTGAATGGGGCCGCTAACAAGAAGCACCGACATATACCGGTTGAGAAATTTCGTGCATCGGACGCATGGTCGAATGATAGACATCATCACCACAGGAGCAACAAAAACAACAGCAGCAGTTACAATTATAATTATAACAACAACAATCATCAACGCAACGAAAAGCATCACAAGAGCCAAGCAAAAGATGATTGGTCAGTGTCAACATCAGCGGCCACAAAAGGTGACAACGACAAGTTGCAACAAAGTCTGACCATTGGATTTGTCATTCCAACATCAAACAATATGCAATACCCAATAGTGATGAACGTGTCGCGATCAAAACCATCGTCGACTATGTTGCTCACGAATATGAACAGGAACACGAATATGTTTGATTTGCAGCCGGCACCGTCACACACTAACAACGACAACCTCAAGGCTAGCAGCAGCAAATACAAGAAGATGAAATACAGTCGCGATCATGCAGAACACTCGGGCGGCACTCAAAGAGGAGTGAAAGGCCAAGATGAAGATACAACATCGATCGTGGAGGAGGGCGAACGAGAACGTGGCCATCACTCGAACAGTAATTGGAAGAAACACAAGCACGGCCAACAGCACGAGGCTAGCTCAGGTGACAAACAACACAACGACGGCCAACGCTGGTACAAAGACAGTGGCCACAAGAAACACGGCTGGAAGAATGTGTACCACAAAGAAGAGTGGGCCGAGCACGATCGACACCACGACGTGTGGCGCAACAAAGACTGGAAGAATGGTGACCAAAAGAGTGAGGCTGACTACGCATACGAGCACGGCACCAAGTTTGATGACAAACAGAGCGCCAAGAAGCACGACCACACGGTGCGTGGCAAAAAGTATCACACCAAAAAGCAGCAGCAACAACAACAACATAAACACAATCATAAAAAACAATCCACAATCGATAAGCACGCGCAACCAAAGGCGGCGGCAGTGCGTGTGCCGAACTCGTCGAATCGACAGGTGTCGATGAGCAAAGCGCCAACAACTAACGCACAACAACTGGCAGCCGCACAGGTGTCGTCGATTCGAACTATAGTCGAGCGTCCGCTGCCCACGAAACCGAAACTCGAGCACGGTTTTCAGGTGCCGTCAACAACAACGACATCGACGACACCTGCTCCTGCAGATGCAGATTATGCATTGATTCACGTGGACGAGGATGATTCTTATTATTCGGGAGGAGCAGCAAGAGTGCACAAGCGCGTGCCACGTGTTCACACGGAACAAGTGCCGAAATCGAGAGTTCACAGCTCAAAAGTGAGGCACAATCGAAATAACAGCAGCAACAACAACAAAAGAAACAAGCACAAAGCAACAAAAACATTGCACCAATTGTCGCTGATTCCGAGGCCAATATTTGTGAAACATCTGCAAATGAACAGCGAGATAATTGTGGGCGACAAATTGCCACTACCGACAAGTACAGGTACAAGCACCACAACACAACACACAGGCCAACAACGTTCAACGTTATTGATACCGATGCCGTTGTCCATGTTGAAACCACAACAGCAGCAGCAGCACATGAGCTACAGCTACAATCGCAAGCGCAATGTTGAGCCCACACACGACAATGTTGTTGTAATGTCGATGCCGGCAGCCCACAACGAGAACCACATGTTCTCAGCACTCGCTGCACATGCACCGTCATTGCCAGGAGTCAAAAAGTACGTGTATGACGACATCATGTCACAGCAGCAACCTGTCGATAATCATATTGAGTTGTTTCACAACGATGATGAGCAGCATCACCATCTTATGAGCGCCAGTAACGGTGCGACTGCTCCAACAACAAGCGAGACGTTCGGTGCACAAGATACGCCTGTGTTCGCATCAAACATTGGTGCACCGATTACTTTGACTAGCATTCCAACAACAAGCCACAACAACATAGAACACGACGACAAACAATTGACACAATTCTGGTTTGATGCATTGAACAACAACCATCAACACAACAGCAATCGACTACAGCAGGCCGTTAGCAATGAAGGTGCTCTCGTAACTCCCTCGCACTCCTTCATGTTTAACGGTTTGACTTCCGATGATTTGAGGCCGACTCATTCGGCCGCTCACACTATGTTGTCGTCGCCGTCGGCCGATTTGATCGGAGCACCTAGCTCGTCGTTCGAAACAGCTGCTGCTACCATACCCTCGATGCCTTTAGAGCCGCGGCTGCCGTCTGTCTCTGTGACAACAGGTATAGCAGGTGGTGGACAAGGTGACGACAGACAGCACGTGTCGACGGCGGCAGTAGCGGCGGTCAAAACGACAATGCGATTCGCACGCTTCGTGGCGGCCGCCATTGGCGGTCGAAACAAACGAAGCCAGCACCAACAACAATCGAGTGCGAGCAGCGGCAATCAGATACTAAGTGTTAACAACGAGGCAATGCTGATGAGTGCGAGCGATTTGTTTCCCAACATGAAAACATTGCCATCAGATTCTATAATCACTCATTCGAATGATGACAACAACAATAATGGCAAGCAAAACAAGCGCAAAAAGAAGAAACACCGACGAGAAAAGACAAATAACAAAACAAAGACTAACACCACAACAACAACAATCAACAGTGGCAAACAAGGCCACGATAAAGAGAATCATAACAAAAAACAATCGGCCCGTAAGAAACGCAATCATCGAGCATCGACTGCTAGCAGAGTGCGCATCAATCCGTTACTGGCCAACATCACACCGATGGACGTGTTGGCGGCCGGCTCATTGCTGTTGGCGGCGCCGTCTACCAACACAAACTGGTCACTAATTGCATCGAGACCATTTGGGCAATTCAATCCGTTGGCCTGGCAACTGGCCGCTCAATTATATCGTCCATTGGCCCTCCAATTGGCAGCCTCTCAACAACAACAACACTCAATCTTCAACCAATTGATGATTCGCAATCCGGCTCTCACGTCGGCTGTGCTGGGCGCAAGTGGCCTCAGCGGCTCACGACAATTAGCCGACCAAGCTCGAATTAAATGATCATCGTGTCATATCAATTGGGCATGTAAACTTTCTCAATCTCAAAATTGTTTCTAAGACTGTTTGTGTGTAAATAAATCATCATTAACTTTGGTGTCTATCGTATCGACGCATCCATTTCGATTGCAATTGTAAGTGTGCCGAACGATAAAGAAGAAAGCCCTTTTTGTGGATATCGACATTGTGTTGCCGACGCAGCACAAGCACGACAAAACCTTTTCAAGCAATGCAATGAAATAAATCATTCCTACCTTCTCGTTGTCAATCTCACAAGCTATCCAAGCTAGCAAGCCAGTGGCACAGAGCAGACAAAAAGAAATGATTCATTTGTTTGCCAAGACAAGCACACGATCGATCGACAAGTGGCCAAGTTGGATGCGCACAAGTGATCGATTGGTTGGTTGTTGTGTGTTTCGTTGAAAAGAACAATGATTGATTGAATGCTCATCATTATTATCTTTGCTTTCATCTTAAAGACAGAGCGAACAGATGAAAAGAGGAACGACCGCTGCTTTCGTCATCATCTGTGGCGCCACTAATTCAGTTCAGCCAGTTCGGCACGTGCAGTTGTTGGCGCTAATCAATTGAATTGAATGGCATCTTAATCTGAATTCGAGATTAAATCTGATTCGATCTAAGATGAGTTTTAATTGCTCTTCGCTTGCTTACCGTCATCAATGCCACCGAAGACTGTGGTTGTACGTGCAATGTGCGCCATAACACGTAATGATCCGTTTCAACATGTTACGATCTTCTTTAATTCTACTTGCGGTGAGCTTTCTTCTCAACTTGAGAACAGAATAAAATCTTTTTTTCTTGAAAAAACGAAGAAAAGAATACCTGATGTTTTATTTTTATTCCTATTTCGCAATTTTATTCTCGTCGTCTTTATCGTTCGTTCGTTCACTAGTGACGCGCATTAGAGTGCGACTAAGCCACAGACGACGGCCAGCTGACGACGATGCAATCATCGTCGTCAGCTTGCTACAGTAATGACTGCAAACGAATCACTTGCATCAACAACCCAAACTGAACTTTACTTTATTTTATGGCTGACAACCGCAAAGTGAAGCAAAGCGAAGCTCGTTAGCATCAGGCATTAAAAAGAGAGCGATCGAGACACATCAGTGACAGAGCAAAACGACTCGAATGATAGCCTCGAATGATGGCTGGCACACAGGTGAGCAGCACTTGAAATGTGCAACGCAACTTGACCGCTCTGCTCTGTTCAGTTCTATCCAGTTCTGCATGCTCTATTGAGATGACGATGGTCATAAATAGTCATGCAATGTCTCGTAGTGTTAAATTAGATTATCACAAAATTTGCTTCAAACTTGCACACACGCACAGGTACTCTGAGATTTAAATCCAGCATTGAGCTTCTAAGCTTCCAACGATGGTAAGCTTTGAGCGCGGCTCGTTCCGCGTTGTTTTAGTGACATCCACTGCTTGCGACATTGATCTTGCTCTCGCTGTTGCCATTGGGATAGTGCATAAGTTCAGGTGCAATGTGTGTCTAATGTTTATTGCACACACACACACACACACACACACACACACACACACTGGCTGTAAATGGATGTAATAAATGTCTTAACATCTCGATGTCGGCATCAAGCAACAAGCATCGATCGAGACATCGTTGTTGCCAATGGCCGCAATGGAATTACGAATTGAAAGCACGTGTCTTGTGATGTCGTAGTCGTGTGTAACAATGGCATTGATAAGCAAGAACGCAAAGTCCAGTTTAATCGTTAGTTGTGGTTGTGGTTTTTTAGTTACGACGACCACTTGCTGGGCGTCGCGAGATTCGCATTCTCTCGCATTTGATTCGCAGAGTTTGTGAGTTTGTGCTGCTCCACGGCGTGAAATACAAAGCTACACTGAACACAAAGCGACTCTGATAGCAAAGCATTAATAAGCTCTTCAAGTTTTCGTATGCGAAAAAAACGTAAGCTCGTTTCGTAAGCTCGACTCTGGGGCCATTGGCATCCATATTCGTATTCATCGTATCGAAGAATGCGTCAATTCATTCGTTAGGCACCACGTTCTTTCGTTCTTTCTCTCTTTCTTTCAATGTGAAAGAATGTTCACATTACAACATAAAGCTAACAGTGGAGAACTGCTTGTGTTAACTTTGTTGTGTGCAACTTTAAACGCGCACGTTAAATCTCTCGTTTCTCTCGTGTAACTTCACCAACAATGTGAACTTGACTGAAGCCATTGTGAATATTAGAGTTGTTCTGTGTTGTTGTTGAAAATCTTCTCTAATCTTCCAAAGATAGACAGTGATCTCATATTCTCTGACCTATTGGTAGAACCAACAACAACAGAAAGCAAATAGCTTTCAGACAGATAGCAAAGCATTGTAACTTTTTGTGAAACTTGGCAAAGGAATACTAGTTTATTATCATTATGACTGGCTGACTTCTTCGTTGACCGAATCGAATCTTGCACAATGTAAAATTAAAATTCCTTAGCTCGTGCTAGCCGATCGTGTCTTGCACAACGCCAACGCCAACGCCAACAACAACAACAACGTGCACGAAAGTTCTTGCCAATTAACCAGCAGTAGCAGAGTTGGCAGGAATGCTGGGTGCTGTCAAAGTGGTAGAGTTGAATAGTCGCTTACTAATAGATAGCGACTCAAATGAAGGCAATGGACTTTACAAAAGGTTTTCTTCGTAAATCCACGCACCTCAGCGACGTTGTAAAGAGACGTTGCGTTGGGTGTGCGTAGATAGCTTGTTTGACTGCCACTTATTGCCTGCAGTCAAACGAGCAACAGATGGGTGCAGTGTGATTGGGTGAAAAATAGAGAAGGACAACGAGCTAACAACCAAACGCACGCACTCACGCACGAAGCAAGCGAGCAGAGTGAGTAGAATTTTGTGGCAAGCTCTAAAAGCATTGGAAACATTGCTTTTAGAAACTTGGCTGAATTGAGAAGTAGTTGCTAGTGAGATCAACACAACACAACAAAGTGCTAGAGCTAGCGACTCTTTTCTCTTGTTTAGCCAGAAAGCAACTGAGAGAAGAAAGCTCGCTCGTTCGTTCATCATTGGTTGACCGTGAACTTGCCGTGCATTGGCTCGCTATGAGCTTCATAAAGCGCAACGTAGATGATAGCGAAAATGATGATAATGATGAAGACGATGATGACGACTACGATCGGTGCAAGTGTAAGTGCAAGGGCAAGAGACGAAGCACCAACTCTCGTTCTCTCCTAGCCAAAAGCAAGCTAAGAAGAAGGGAAAAAAGAAAGAGAGAATTTTGTGGCTTAAACTGGCTAGTGCAAGTCATCTGCCAACTGGACATACACTTACACACACACACACACACACACACACACACACACACACACACACAC
>JAIFTH010000625.1:0-20637 GCA_019968535.1 Fragariocoptes setiger | reverse complement strand
CACACACACACACACACACACACACACACACACACACACACACACACACACAGTTCGTGCATAAATGCCAATTGAACAGAGCACTATGTAAGTCATTAAAAATGGCTTGTCGTTTGAACGAATCTCATAAAGAAAATTGCCTAAGCTCGTTATAAGGTTCCAGGACACGTTCCATTGTGGAACGCGTGCTCTGTTCAAGACAGGTGCACGGATGTCTCGAGGCTCGTCTCTTTGGGCTTTAGTGTCCTTGACATTTGTTGTTGTTATTGTTGACATCAGTCTAATGTCAGCAGCAACAACAAAAACTTCAATCGTACGAATGCAATTCATACTCAATGATACTCAATTCGTGGCTTTCACAACTTAAGGTGCATGGCTGGCCAGTGTATCAAATCAAAAGATTGTCCCAGTAAGCAAGCATCACCAGTGTTGGTTGCTCAGAGTTCGATGTGTTTCAATTGAATTCACTCATTCGTTGACTTGAGCTGAGCTCAAGCTGGATTAAGCTTAATTTCGAACACGCTCTCCTAAACATTGGCCACAATTAATTTGCTCTGAATTAAATCGACTCGACTTGGCAACAACACTCACACAATCGACAAACGAGTAGAGACGAACGAGCAGAGAAAGATCCAGGACGAGTTTGACGACTAAATTGGGTCAGAAAAATTACTACCAGCTTTGACTAGTTGTTAGCTAGAAAGCTCGTCAGCTGCTGGCTTCAGGTGCCCACAAGAGCAATTACAGCACACTTGAATACAGCCAGATAGTAGTAAGTTGTTACAGTTGTGTGGGCCACACTCACACTGCTTACTACTAGTGTGCTCGACTCAAGAGAGACGTGATTAATCTGGACAAGCGAGAAGGAATGAGACGACCTCTTAATCTTTGTTATTGTATGAGTGTTGCAACTTGCAAGTATATGATCGTCAACTTGAGCTTGTGTGTGAGCTTTGTCTGTCTGTCTATCTCTTACGACTACCATAAAGCTGCTGTAAGTGAACTATCGTTATCATCGTTGAATCTCGGCGTGTACACCCAAACATGTATGCAACGATGTTGTGCAAGCCGGATCGGCTTACAAAAATAGAGCCATTCTTTCTTTCACTCTTAAGATTACTCTGTTCAGCAAAAAGAGAGCTTGAGAGGCAGAAGGAGCTTGATAAAGATGATGCAAATACAGAAAGAGGCTCTAGAGTCCTCTTAGCTGAGTGTCTAAACGCGTTATACTTGTTAGCTGAGCTCATGTGAGCTTAATAGTGCACCTGACTCATATCCCAACAGCCAAATGAGTTGCTGAAACGTCCAGTCAAGATGGGCCTCTTTATACGATCGACCGGCGGCGGGACGATCAACCGACATGGAGGGCAAACAAACCGGTATGCAAGCCATTAATGCCACCAAGCAGCCAAACAACCAGACAGTTAAGAAAATAAATCAATCATACGCTCATCGACTATTCTTTCATTCATTGTCAATACACACGATGTGCAATGTACGTTGTTGTTGTGGTTGTGGTTGTTGTTGATGTGGCACGTGCCACATCATGACCGTTCGGATGTCCCGCAGGTGATCGAGTACAGCCAGCCAGGCAAAAGAACTGCCACCAGACACGCTTAACTTTTTCCTCTCCATATAGTTTGATGAAAAAAAAAACGCTGTTTGTGGTCAGTAGAGTTCGATTATTGTTCGAGACTGACATCACATTCACATATTGTGGATAATGAGCATGGTAGTTATTAGTAGTATTCTTATCGCTGTCACGCACATGCACGCGCATCGTGCTGCTCTTGCCACGTGCAAGCTTCAGTAGAGAGTATTCCTTCAGCTTGACAGCAAACTGTAAAGATGGCCTAATTGAACAGGAAGCTTTCATTTGCTTCACTTGCAGCTGTAGCTTCGATGAATTGAATAGAATTGCAATGACGTAAGAGCAAGAAAGCTCGAGTTTCTTCTTCTTCTTTTGGGCAACCAATGAACCAACGAAATACCAATGATTGAGTGGCAATTTGTTAAATTAAGCGAACAGACAGAGAGGTGTGCGAGTTTGATGAGGCACAAACATTGTTCGGTGTTCTCAATTTGCTTTTTCTATATGGACACATGTTTGTTTGTTTAACAACGTTCGACTTTAGATGGAGTGGATTGTTGTGAACTGGTAGTTAATCGAGCACTCAAATGATTTACAGAAAGAAACGATTCATCATTGGACACTTGTTCTGTATTGTTTGACACACTACACACAACACTACACAAGAAGCGCTTAACATACTAAACTAACAAACTAACGTTCTAAAATTTTCAATCAACTACAATCCACAGGTTACGGGCACTCGACGCCGGCCACGTTCGGTGGTCGCATATTTTGTATGGCGTACGCGCTCGTCGGCATTCCATTAGGTCTAATTATGTTCCAAAGTATTGGTGAGAGATTCAACACATTCGTGGCATTTGTATTGAAACATTTCAAGCGATGGTTTCATGCGAAAAATCGCGAGGTAAGTTGTCATCATCTTTTTGGGGCAAATCATATAGAGTTAAATTTAACCTTGAACTATTGCTCGAAGTATTAGCAACATAATAACCTATTGAATGTACACACATGTTGGAATGGTTACGTGCAAAAAACGAAACACATGCATATGACAACAAAAACAACTCAACTAACAAAATGCTGCAGGTGACACGCTCAAATTTGGTGTCGTTCGTGTTCTTTTTGTCCGGTTTGCTCATGGTATCGATGGCGTTCGTATTCTCCAAGTACGAAGGTTGGAATTATTTCGACGCGCTGTATTATTGCTTCATCACATTGACAACAATAGGTTTCGGTGATTATGTGGCGTTGCAAAAGGATTCGGCGTTACAATCGAAGCCCGAATATGTGGCATTCAGTTTGATATTCATCTTGTTTGGTCTATCGGTAGTGTCGTCGCTGGTAAACTTACTCGTGTTGGACTTTCTGACACTGAACACGGAAGATGAGCGTCGCGACGAGCAGTTGCGTACGACGGCGGCGCTCGATTCGACTCGACTCGAGGGTGACATCATTCACGCGGCCTCTGTCAATACAGCTGCTGCGGGCAACAATCAGCAACAGCAGCAGCCCCAGCAGCTACAGCAAGCGCCGCACCACCTGTCGCGTGTCTTGGCGCCTCCACCATCGATTGGTGGACAGCCTCATCATGCAAACAGTACGGCGCCAACGAGCAGTGAGACGACTTGCAATAGTGGACCAATTGATCAGAATCAGCATCAGCATCAGCATCATCGCCACCAGCGCCATCTTCATCTCCATCATAATCGCCATCATCATCGTCATCATCGTAATCATGATAGCCGTCGTGAGCGGTCTCGTTGCGACGACGACAGTCAACTATCGACGGTCGATTGTTACGCGCTCAATTGTACAGCACACACCAGGCACCAAGCGCCGAATACATTTGTCAATACTGCTGCACGTGTCAATGAGGATACTGCTCATGCCGATGCCAATGCCAATCCTATTGATATTCACGTTGATAATATAAATAATTTTTTTGTTGACACTAATTTAGACAACGTGGACAATGTTGATGCACTCAATGATAATGCTGCTGTGCTTAGTGGTAGCAAGCATGTAATGCCGATGTCTATGGTCGAGGCCGGCCAAAGCGAGGAGCGTCACCGACATAAGCACCATCATCATCAACATCAACATCAACATCAGCATCATCATCACAGCCACAGTCACATTCATCATGGCCACGATCATCGTCGATTAGCTTCAATTAGCAGTGATTCAGTAATAGCAGCGCCATTAGACTCAAGTTTAACTCTTCAACATTGGCCAGCGTCCAGCATCACCACGACTGCACCAGAGCAGCAACGGCAACAACAGCAACATCATCTAACATCGTTTCGCAATGTTTACATCAACGAAATCAATGACTATCTTGTCGCGGAACCTTCAGTATTGCCAGCCGATGCTCAAGTTACCTGCGTGTCAGTATGTCAGTCAGTGGCTCAACAAACAGCATCATCTCCACGGCATGCTGATTGTTACAATCCGATATGGTCAGCCTCTTCGCCTTCTTCTTCGTCTTCGTCGTCCACTTCATTAGAGTCGGCGTCATCATCGTCATCGTCATCGTCATCGTCGTCGTCATCGTCGTCGTCATCGTCATCGTCGTCGTCCACTAACCCAAAAACAGCAACAACAACGTCCACACCGACAATATCACAATTGTCATCTCAATTGTCGCGAACGCAATCACAATTGTCTTTGTCACAATCGTCGATGGTGGCGCCCGACACTTGTGTCATACCACGTGATTCTTCTTGTTCCTTTTCAGTAGCCGTTGCACCGAACACCGTTGCATCGTCACCGCTTCCGGCCACACGTTCGCCGCCCAAACGAGCGGCTCACAAAGACGGCGGGCCGCCCATGGTTCTTCACAAAGTCGGCTCCACGAGCCACTTGTCTTATCCGTTCACACAATCGACGGCACACTCAATGCTGGACACTGGACACCGGAAAGTGGTGACGCCAGCGTCGAAACATCATCATTGCTATCATCATTGCAAGCACAACAACAATGCCAATTGGTGCCGCCACAATAATGCCGCTGCTACCAAGTCGACACGCTCATTGACCACACTGGTGTCACTCGATACCTTGCCATGTTCAGTGTGTCTCGCGTTGGCAGCAAGCGCCTTACCGCCAGCACAACAACGACGAGCAATGACCATTCACACAGTGCCCACAACAGTGACCAACAACAACAGTAGCAATAGTAACAGCAATAGTAGTAGTAACAACAAGACTAAGAAAGAGAGCTCGTGTTTGCGGCCAAAAAGAATCAACAACAGCAATAAAACGAGAAATAATTGTGTTCTGTGCCAATTACAAAATGAGAGCAAAACGAGTGCTCATACACAATCAACAACATCGTCGTCGGTGTCTACTGGACACAAAATTCACAAAGACAAAGAAGCAAAGACAACAATGAGATCAGCGCATATTGAACTGGGCGCTGGCATCAGTGTCGGTGTTGACAAGGCCAAGATTTTGCACGCCAGCAATTGTGCTAAATGTTTAGCCCATTGTAAGCATTGTCGGCATACATTGCGGCATCAGTACCGTTTGCGTAATGGCTTGCCACAATCATCGTCCACGTCAAGAATGACGACGACGACGGCCACGAAACAGCCGACGACATCAGCATCATTGTTGACAGATGCTAACAGCAACAGTGGTCATGTTAAGCGGCCAAACTACGGCCACTCCGTTTTGACTTCGACAGAAGCCACAGCAGCAACTGTAACGAGCGCTGATGGCCCTTCTGCTGCAGCCCCTTCTGTCAGTGTCGCCTCTAGGCAGCCAATAACAATAGCGGACAAATCGCAACAACCACAACAACAACAAAATCCAAAAGGAATTTTTGTGGCCGGCCGTGAGGCGTACGTGCACGTGTCCAGCCACGAGCTCATGCCATGGTCAGTGATGTCAAGTCGATCAGGCATAGTTGACTCGCAGCAAACTTTGTTGTCGAGCTCTGATCAGCAAAGTTTGCCATCACGAGTGTATAAATCACACGAAAATGTCGCTTTGATTGAGTTTGACGCTTGGAGAGGCATATGTGCAGATTCAATGCCTACTGCTATGTCTACCGGAGCGGGCACGGGTACGACCACTGCTTACTCTGCCATAATTGGCGACGACGGCGGCAGCGTCTCACTAACAAGTGACACACAACATATTAGTGCTCAACATGTGAGTGAGTACTCAACATACAATGTGCCAAATGATAACAGAGCTCATCAATCGTTTGTTGTTGGTGTGTATTCAGAGAAAGCTATAGATTCACATGACGATTGTTGTGCTGCCAGATTATACGGTCCCCAACAACAGCAACAGCAACAGCAACAACAAGAGCAAGATGTTATAATTGCCAGGGATAGTCAAGGCGAGTCCAAGATAAGTGTGAGCGTGCAACAACGACAACTATCGTTGAAAAATCCTACTCCAATGAGTGCAGTGATCGAAGCAGTCACAACTCAAGGCCAGCCAAGTAATAACTCACGAGTTAGTCAAGCCAACTTGACAGCGCCAACTACGACAGAGACTGTAACTAGAACTGAAACAATGAGCGAGCTGAGGCAAGCTAGGAATATGACAAGCACGGATTTGTGTGGCAATGAAACGCACCATTTTGCTGCTCCTACTTTTGCTGCTTGTGATACCAGACAGCCAAGCAAGATACTAGACAGTAGCAATACGATGATTGATGAATATAGCAACATAGCACGTGGCAAACACACGATAGGCGTTCAGCGTAACAAAGACAGCGCCCACCGGAGCACCGGCAATCATTGCTATCAGCACGTTCACGAGCAATCTGGTCGTGTCACGAGCTTCGTCGGTAGCCAGCAGCACCAATTGGGCGAACATTGGTCGTTGCGTGGCGACCAACGTTGTTTGCAATCGGCGCCTACCATAAGCCAGCATAGTCACCAACATAAAGACGACGATCACGACGACGATCACAACAACAACAACAACCAGAGCAATAATAACAAACAAACAAAAGAATCGTCGTTGTCGCTGCCGTCGACCGAAAAGCCGATATTGCAACAAGGTCTCACTGGCGATCAGAACGTTCCGAGTTCCACTCATCAGCTGATACATTCACAGTATACCAGCACCATCATACAGCAGCTACATGTTGACAGCAACAGTAATAGCAACAGCAGAAACAACGACGGCAACAAAGACACGTCTGCTATTGACCATAGGAATGATCATTCACGGACAGCAGCCACGAGCAGCTTGCAATATGGCACTAGTGATGACAATAACGAACCACAATGTCATAGCAATATGTTTAATGCAGGGACGCCGTCAAGTGACACACTGATAAAAAGTTCACACACAAGTGTGAACGACAACACTGCTAACAGTGATAGCAACGACATAGACACTGACACCTCCACCAGAGTGCATGATGCAAAGAATGGACTTGCATCATCATCGACGATCATTTCAACGAGCCACAACGAACGCAACAGCGACAACGATACAGACACTCGCGTGTGACACTCACGTCATCGTCGTCATCATTGTCGATGATTAACATTCGCTCAACTTGACTCTCGACCTTAGCCTACGGCTCGAGGCTCAAAAAGACCAACACCAGACTGCTGACTGGTTAGCTAACTACATACCAACAATATAGCAGTCAGCGTGGATTGCCAGCGACCACTTGGCTAGAGCTCAGCCAGTCAGTCAGTTGGTCACGCAGCTGACCACACTGCTGACCAAGAGCCTCAGTATCAGCTCTACCACCAGTGCCTGAATTGAGCTGAACTGATCTCAACTGTCGGCGTCCGAGTCTGTGTGAGTGTGAGTGTGTGTGTGAGGCCGATCAATCGTATCGTACGCCACACACGCGCGTGCGTGCCAAATGATGGATAGCACACGTTCGACGATGTTGGTCGCCGTGAATTGTGTCAGCCGTGCCAGCTTAAGTCAAAGGCAAAGCTCAAACCAAACGAGACGACTTGTGAGATGAGCTACATCCGAGTGCCAATAATGAGCGCACTCACTTATTTCCCTTGCCTTTGCTTGTTAACTTACACTCCACTCTTCACAAGCGAGCGCACACACACACACACACACACTCACGCACAAACACAGCGATCACAGCTATGACAACGCAGACTTTGTATAAAGATTGACGCGAGAGGCACATACACGTGCGGCAGGCATCGGCACTGACTCAGCCACAACCACAGCCACGAGCACTTGCACACACGAGCACTTGACGACACACACACACACACACACAAGTTGTGCTGCACGACGCGAGAGCATGGCATAGCCAACTTAATAGCTTTAAGTCAAGCAATAAGAATAGAATAGAACGTCGTGCTGATGACGAGAAACGTGACACGCTGTCCAAAATCGATTATCCACCACGCCAGCCAGCCAGCCAGACAGACAGCTAGTCAAGCTGCGCCAGCGACATCGGCCTCGCTTATAGCTGTTGCTGAGGCCGAGGCCGAAGCTAGTGGGGGCCAGCTAACGCCTGCCCATAGTGCAATAAGCATTACCGTGCGTGCCAGATAGCTTAGCGCTTAGTTAAGCTTAAAAGTGCCCATCACTAAGATTCACTCACTTTCCTTGTGAGTGTATTTTTGTGTGTCTGGCCGGTCCACTGACTCACTGAAACAAACGTCAGGAAAGACAATGAGGTCCACTCACTCCGAAACAGAAACAGAAACAGAAGCAAGAATAGAAGGACCACTATATCGAGCTACGTGCGATTAGATGAGGAGAACCCAAAAAAGCTAAGTCTCTCATCCAATTGAGCGTACTCACTTCTCACTTCGCACTTCTTGGCTCTTATTCTTATTCCGAAGAAAAAGGATCACTTCGTTTGCCGCTTGCCCGCTTGCTCGCTCACTCTCGCGCTTAGCACACTAACTTGAGCGATGCACGGTTATTATTGATTGCCTATTGACAATCGACCATTGCTCGATCCAACTGGCCAGTGCACTCACGGTGTCGGCTGACTCGTTAGTACACTTTGTAGTGTTATTATTGCACTACTGTTTCATTGTCAACTCTCTCGTGTGTTGCACGTTCAGTGAGTCATGTCCGGTTCCGTGAACAATTGATCGCTTCGTGGAATTTATTTGCGCACCATTGATTGGATCAGATCAGAACGGATCGGACCGATCAAGTAATAAAAGTGAAGCCAATAAAGCTACTAACAAATCATCTACTTCTCGTTTCTTCTGTGATCTCAATTTGAGCATTTTTACCTCACCTTGCTTACCGTAAGGTCCAATTTGCTGCTCAATTTATAGGTCCATCGTTTATGCGCTTTGTCTCACCAACGTCTCATCTTTTGAACCATAGAAAGCCCAATCAAATCCCTAATGTGGTGCATAGAATCAATAGAATTGTATTCGAAAACATGAGAAGTCTTTGCTCAACAGTAATAACAATCTTTATGATTCATTCTACAATACGGGAAAAAGCCTTCGCCGATATCGGCCGATTGAATTCTCGCATGGACTTTGAGCTATGCACAATTTTGATCTTTTTATTCGCGTGTCCCATACTTGCTTCAACAATTTTTTGCTTCACAATGCTACAACATGTGCATGCACAAGTTCAGGATTAGTTCAACAGTTTATCATATCAACGGATGCAATAAATAAACCACTACATGACCAAAATGTCATTCAGTGAGGTATGATGAGGCGATCATGCACAATCAAGCACATCACCTTGTCGATTGAACACAAATCACTATAACTAGTTGCTTTTCATTCCATATTCTTTAGAGCCTTTGTTCTTTTATCTTCATGTATGTTGTCTAGTTCTATTCAAACATACATTGCAGTACGATTTTAATACATAGAGCGCACAAGTATTCGCACAAATAAACATCAAACGTCGATCGCGTCTGACAATTGCTACTCTTCAAGCAAGTCTTCTGGCATGTTGTATGATGACATAACAACCTTTACAGCATATGTGAAAGAGTGTGTGTGCGTGCACGCAAAAAGATACTGTCATGGTTAGAGATGGAAAAAGTTTATGTCAGCGACTGCCAGCTGTTGCTATCAAGAACAAATAAAGAGAACTATATATTGTTAATGTAATAAAGATGAATAACGACAAAAGTGTGGAATTACATTAACATTAGTGTTATTAGCGGGTGCGTGAAATCACTCTAGCTCTTGTTAGTGCGTCCATTTGAACATTGGCGGCTTTGGTGCTTGGCGACATTGGCTTTTATTCTATTTCTATGCTGATGCCTAGGCAATTACATAAAGCATCATTGGCAGCATTGTGTGTATGTATGTTGAACTGCATCACAGTCACAAGATCAAGTCTTTACATCACCGAATGGCGCCGAATAGAGTGAATCGACTCCATTCGTGTCGGTGGGTTTATGTATATGTGTCTCGATGAGTGTTTTTGTATACATACACACATAGACATGCATTTGGACATGCATGGACATGCATAGACAGGCATTTTGTGTGATGAAGCTGGCTAGTCAATTTGCGATATCATTGTAGCGACAGTCAAAGATTGCAACAACAGCGGTCTCGTGTCACTTCGTGTATGTGTTGGTTGTTAGAATGCCAGAGTGCCGGCTCGGCCAAAACAGAGCTCACTGAGCTCTGTAAATGATTCATTCATCCATTCACTGTGACTCGGGAAGCAAGTTCAAAAAGTTACCAAGCTCGGTTTTGAGTGTTGTCGTTGCATTTTCTGTGCTCCGTGTGTTTGTGTGTAAGTTCCGCTCACACAAAGTTGTGTGCAGTTGACTTGTCTACAATGTTTGTGCTCATTATGTAACTAAACACACACACACACACACACACAAGCAAGCCACGTCGGCTGTCGTCGTCGTCGTCGTCGGCATCGGCATCAGCACTGGCATTACCGACGGCTGCAATGCACACAGGGCCGTAGCAATGCACTGTTGTTTGGCAGTAGCCGATACACATGAAACACAGCTCGCTCGATCGTCGGCTGTTGCTGGCTGTCAAGTGCAAGCGAGCTGTCAGCTTGCTCGCGTCTGTTGTTGTTGTTGTTATTGGCTTAAGCCATTGAGTCTCTCTAACTAACCAGAATCTGTAACCGACACACACACAGTCGCGCAAGCCGTTGTGCAATGTAATGTGTTCTGTTGTGTGTGTGTGTGTGCGCGCAACCAAACGTTGTCAGCAATTGTGCGTGCGTGCGTGTCTGTCTGCCTATCTGTCTGCTCAAATCACCGAAACAAACTGTTACTAGCCGCTGGCGTCAACAGCAGCAACGGCAGTCTGAAGCGCTGCTGTAAGAACTGACTCAAGTTCGAATATTGCGCGCATCATTGACACTCACATTGCGCATGTCGGCCGTGATTCGACGATGAGCAGAGAACTGTCCTTTCCGGCTTACCAAGGCGCCCACGACTGGTAATATTATTATTATTATTATTATTGCAATCAACCAAGCATTGTCCGTGTGTGTGTGTGATTAATAATAATAATCATCATCACCAATAGCAACAACAGCAACATACTTATTAAATTCGACACAATTTATTATTACACGAAACACAACAGCAACCAATAGTAACAACAATCACAACAACGACTTCTACTTTTTCTTTCTTCTTCATCTTATTATTGTTGTTGTTTGGCATTTGAATAAGACAAGACAAAACAGGACGAGACGGCACCAGACCTGACCGGCCAATGATACTTGATGATAATGTAAAAATGAACCAACCACGTATAACCGGCATGCCTAATCCAATAGTGAGCAGCGATAGATGCATTAAATTTCGTCTACCATTCGAGGAGAGGAAATTTCAAAGCAAATATGAAATCGATCAAACCGGTCGAATGCTCAAAGATATCCAAGATCGTACTGGCACACGAATTGAATATCAAACTATGAAAGATGGCAGCATTGACTTCATTGTCTATGGCAAAGAAAGCTATGTCATGAATGCCAAGCAACTCATTTTGAAAGACTTTCAAGCTCCTGTCACAATAACCGTGCCTGTGCCTAAAGCCATTCATGGCAAATTACTCGGTCCCAAAGGTGTGCGTATCCTGGAAATACAAAGCCAAACGCAAACCAAAATCACTGTGCCTCGCCAAAATGAAGACTCTGACATCATCACCATTGTTGGCCTTAAAGACAACGCCGAGAAAGCCGTTGAGCGCGTTGAGAAATTGGCCAAAGAGTTTGCAGCCAAATCAACAGATCGTATCACTGTTGAGCGCCGTTATCTTCTTTTCATCACTGGTCCATTCAACGAGAACATAAAACAGTGGGAAGAGAAAGGTGTTAAAGTGTCAACGTACTCACACGGTGGCCCCAACGGAACCGATAAAGACCTAACTACGTTGCACGGTGGCGAGACCAATTTTACGCTGGTCGGCGAACAAAACGCCATCGCTGCTGTCAAAGAAGAAATACGCCAAGTGTATGAGGAGAGAAAAAAGAAGTGCACTACAGTCAATATTGAAGTTAAAAAGGCACAGCATAAATATATCACCGGTCAACGGGGTGAGAAATTGCGCACGTTCTTTGCGAAAACGGGCGTTTCCGTTGAGATGCCACCACCTGGAAGCGACAGCGACACTATCACGTTACGCGGAGAACAATCAAAATTAGGACCCGCATTGTCTGAATTATACTCACAGGCTCATTCAGAGACTGATGATTATTTTGTGGTCGAAAATTGGTTACACAAGTTTCTCATTGGACCAAGACGCTCTAATTCGTTTGACTTTAAGGCTCGCGGTGTGTCCGTCCAATCGTCTGAGGATTGTATCAAATTGCATGGTTCTCCAGGCGAAGTAGAGCTCGCTAAAGATTGGCTCGAAGCTGAACTGAACGAAGTATCCAAGCGAATCATACGCAAAGATATCAAAATCGAAGCGCGCTTACATGGCTATATAATCGGCAAATCAGGCGCCACTGTGAAAAAGATTCGCGACGAAAGCGGTGCCCACATTCATGTGCCTGAGCACGACGATCCCAACTATAAAAAAGATGTGGGCGTCATCACTTTGGAAGGTACAGCCGAAGCCGTAGCATTGGCCGAAGAAAAGATAAGCTCTATCGCGAAAAAATATGAAGCTCAGAAAAAACTTATCGTTCCGCACGCCGTGCATGGAATGATTATTGGCAAAAAGGGGGAGAAAATCAAAGAAATCAGGGATAAGTTCAATCAGATAACTATTAACTTTCCGGAGGCCGGAGTTGTTAGTGATGAAATTAATTTATTAGGACCTAAAGAGGACGTCGAAAACTGCTACCAATATCTAACTGAATTATCCAGTGAACTGGCAACCATAACTGAGTCGCAGGTGACCATTCCGGCCAAGTTGCACTCGACTACGTATATGGGTCCCAAGTCACGCACCATACGCCAATTGCTGGACGAATTTAAGCACAAAATTATTCTCTCATATCCGCCCAAGATAGCCAACACTAATACCAACAATAACAACACAACCAATACCAACAATAACAACACAACCAATACCAATAATAATAACAACAACATTAATTCAAACATCAATAATAAAAACAACAGCAACAATTCTTCCACAAACAACAACAAGAATACAACAGTTAATGGAACCATGCCTCAGTCTGAGACCATCACCGAAGATGAGTCTAAAAAACCCGTAATAAACGCATCAGGTGATGAAAAAACACAGAAGAAATCGCAATCGCCTAAGAGCAAAAAGGGCAATAAGGACAAGAACGCACATAAAGTTGAGTCGGCTACAATCGCCAGCAGCGACATTGTCAAGATTCGTGGACCAAGGGCAATGGTTGAGAAGGCATGCGAACGCCTACAACAGCTAGCCAAGGAGTGTCAGGAACGCGTTGATCGCAAGTTTCAAATGGTTGTGACAACCAAGCCCGAGGTGTTAGACAAGATGAGCTACCTCGAGCGTCAACTCGTTCACAAGATCCGGGACCAACACGACGTTAAGATTAGCATGCCCGAACGTCGTTCAGGTGCCACCACAGCCCGCTTCACCATCATAGGCATTGAGGCCAAGGTGCAAGCGGCCGCCGCGCAACTAGAGACTTTACTGAAGCGTGTCGAAGAGCGTGTCGAAGAGCGATTCTCGATTCCTAGCCGCGTCCATCCGATGCTCATCGGTAGCGGCGGTCGTGCTGTAAAACGTCTAATGGATCAATACAAGGTTGAGGTGCGTTTTGCGCGTCACGACGACTCTGATCCCGACAGCGTAACTTTATCCGGTCACCCCGATGACGTGGCCAAGGCAAAAGCCTATATGGTCAGTCATGCCGAATCGTGCATGCGATCTGTCACAAGTGTCAATGAAACATGAAGAAATAGAGAATGAGCAGCATCAACTACAACACACACACAATCACAAGCACCAACAAGGATACCAACACAAGGATGAAAAACAAAAAAGGAGAGCGTGAAATGAATAATCAAAAATTGCTCCATTTGGTGCAATGTTCCTTACTCCGGGCGCTTGGCCGAGCCTCATTAGCTCTGCCATTTGCTGATGGCCAACGCAACGATGATGCTATATATCTATATTTGATCTATGATGTCCAAATCTATGTCCATAGTGAAATGATAACGGTTTTTTTAAAAAACTTCTATTTGCAATACTAATTACTTAGATTCACTCATCTTGGAATTAGCTCCTATAGTTAGGTCTAGTTTGTTCTTTTGTTAAATTCTCAGCTTGTAAGTAGTATGAGAATGTTGAAATCGCACTGAAATTTCCACCTGTTACAGAATTTGTTTTCTAAACTGCGTCACTGTTTAGCTTTCCAAATATAGTTTCGAACTTTACCGGCACCGAATGACTCCGTTCAATGGTAAGCTGTGTGCTGCCGTCAAATATACGACACTTTTCGTATTTAGGTACGTAGATATGCAACGAAATCGCTGATTCGATTGAATCCTCGTTGGTCATCTGATGAATACCGATCGAATCATCGATATAAGTCACATTATTGGTTTGCAGCAATCGTTGAGTCAATTCGTTCGAGGTTTGATTGGCCGGATTGGGGAAGATTCGTTCGATGAGTTGGCCTGAAAGAATTTTGACAAAACATTTTGAGCCTTCGTGTCCGTGAATAGCACTAGATTGTCCTGACGTCCAGCACATGGTCATTGCGTTATAATTATCGCTGTCTTTGATAAGGTTCCTCGTATAACTACGGATGGGAACCAAGTGAGTGAGATAGGTGCGAGAGCATGGTTAAATAAATGTTTAAGCAGGTGCAAAACGAGAGTGCCAATGAACAATGACAGTAATAAAGTTGAGTGGTGATGCTAGATGAAAAGAGCGTAACAACTTACTGGCGAGGATCAAAGTAGACATATTGTTGCCAATCGTCGGGATTTGAATGATAATCTAGCAGACAATTCAAGATGCTTTGCTTACATGAGCCACTGATTACTGCCGATTGGTTCAACAAAGACGACAACTTGCTTAGCAATAGTTGCAATTGTGATGCCATTTCGTTTCTCGATCTATTTCACGACGCCTTGATTTATCGATTTTATCTTATTTAGCTGATCTTGAACTAACTAGAATTAACCTGTTGTCTACTGGGCTGCGTGAGTCATTCAGTAAGAAGACCCAGGATGTATGTCAGGGTGATCTGTTAGGATGGAATGTCACATAATTCACGTCACTGGCTATCGATATTTGCATTACATATTATCAATCGGAGAACGTAGGTATTGATTTAAATGGAGTACGAGCACATGATCGTGATAACAGCTATAGATGGCGCCACCGATGATTTCGATAGTGTGAACACAGTGTGAGCATGCGCCGTGTGTTGTTGGTAAGCTAGGTAGGCGCGAACGGCAATTGATTGCAGGACATACAGCGCAGGATAACCTCAAGTGGTAGGCATGTGTACGTTGAATCGTGCAGGCCAAGGAAATCAGGCGGTGCAGTGCAGTGCGATGCAAGACAGACAGGCAGATAGGCAGACAGTTTGCGTGTAGCCATCGTTGAAGTCGGTGGCATCATTGTGTTGCGTGAATCGACACACGATCGCGACAGAACAGTGAAACAGCAGCAACAACAACAAGGATCATAGCAGCAACGGTGACAAAGCTCAACAACAACAATAGATTAAATCAGTAATATTGATGTAGCAGCATTGAGTTGCACGTGCAACTAGTGCCCGCTCAAGTCCACATCACATTACACTTAGTCACAGTTTAATGTTTTGTCGTTTTGTCACTGTCACTATTGATGTGTGACCAATGTGTTACAGTGTCGAGGAGTTATCGAGCTTAAGCTAATGAGTTGTTAACAAGAATGCAATAATCCGGTAGCAATAGTTAATAGTGTAAACAAATACAAACATCAATAGCAAGTGCAAGGGCAACAACAAGTGCAAATCAAATCATATCAAATAAAAGATAACTAACGAGAGCAACAATAACAGCAAGAAGCAAAACAATAACAGTAAACGAGGAGGCAAGGCATGGCAAGTATGCATCAATTGCAAGACCAACACCATCATCATCATCATCAGCACTTGTCGCAATACACAAATCATTTTGGTTCGCAGCAGCAGCAGCATCATTCGATGCCTATAGTCGCATCTTCTGCATTATCTTCAATAGCGCCAACCGATATACAAACAACAAGTGGCGACGGCATGGAGCACGGATCGGCACAGTTGATGCACAGTGCACCTGTTACGTCGTCGTCGTCGTCGTCATCTCATTCGAGTCATGAAACGATGCTTGCCTCAAATACGGCAACGTCAAGTGCAACGACTTATGTGCAACACCAACACCAGCAACAACAGCAACACAACCCAATGCATAATTGTGCACCTGGGGACACTACTAATCAACAAACGACCATCACCAATTTGGATAATTTGACTAGCCGTTCGACGATGCCAATGCAATTTAGTAATTCAACTACAATTGGTGGTTATCAGCATCATGCGACAAATCAACATCATCATCATCACCATGCAGCTCAACAGCAAGCGCAACAGCAACAGCATCTTCATGCAGCACAACACGTGCCACATCAGCATCATCCGCACTCGCATCATCCTCATCATCATTTGATTGGCACAATTGGTGCTCATCATCTGAGCGCCACAGCACCGCATCATCACGGTCTTCCACCAGCAATGGTGGCAACAATGGGCCCTCAAACAGCACCGCCAAACGGAGCGAGTGTTCGCATTAGGCGCCCCATGAATGCGTTCATGGTGTGGGCCAAAGCTGAGCGAAAACGACTTGCCGACGAGAATCCTGACCTTCACAATGCGGATCTCAGCAAAATGCTTGGTGAGTCACAATGTCACAAAAACTACTTTCACCTTCACTACTCTCTCGAAGGCAGAGCCTATTTAGCTCTGCTCGTCGTCGATAATCTGCTCATACGTACACGTCTAAAGAAATAGAGAAAGCAAAGAGGAAAGAAATTTCAACTTGATTTAAATATAAACAACAGGCTACTTATAGCCTGTTGTAATCATCGCCAATAAATTGGGATTTGAATTGAGATCCAGAAAATGAGTTGGTAATGAAAATGAAAATGAAATCTTGGAGAGAGAAAAATTGACTTGTCAAAAATGACAAACACATACATTAGTCAGCAGTGACATGCAAATACACCTTGCTATATTGTTGATTGTTGTTAACATTACACTAGACGTGCGTCACACGATGCAAATGTATGCAACACGAGTGTTGCACGCTTGCTCATACAACATGTGTTGCACAACTCAACTCAACGTACTCATCCCATTGGCTAGTAATAGACATTATTTTTCTTGCATTCGAGGGCAAGTCAATGTTATCATATCTTAATTTCTTTCTCTCTCTCTCTCTCAAGTTTCTATCTCTATTTTTATTCCCACCTCATTGAATGAATGAAAAGCGGATGAGTGAATGAAAAGCGACTCACGCGTACACAAAGCACGAATAAAAAATTCCTATGGTTCCTCCAACCTCATTCATGGAGAGCTAGAGACGTACAAGCTGAGGTTAGATTGAAGAATCAGAAGGAGAAGAGGAAAAAAACAGAAGAGAGAAAGCAACAAAATAGATAATCAAGACGATAAGAGCGCAATTGATGATCAGATTAGTGGGCGCATCATCGACTTTTATTGTTGCTTTCATTTCACGCCAACATTGCCAGCCAACAGTTTCGTGGTTGCAATTGCTTTCGAGCTCGCGCAATTACTCGAGCTGAGTCGAGCCAATCTGAGAGAACCAAGAGCGCCAGAGAAGAAAACAAGTGCAAGTGAATGAATTATTATTTTTGTTTCTGTCTCTGTTTCTGTTGCGTGAGTATATGTTTTTCTCGTTCTCGTTCTCGTTCATGCTCTTGCTCTCGCTCTCGTGGTGATAGCTCACACTGACGCTGATTCTCTGCAAACATTACTAGAAATATACCACCGCCGCCGCCGCCGCCGCCGACGACGATGACGACGATGAGACGACTGTGATGAAAATGCAACAACAACAACAGCAACAGCAACAGACATGAATTTTGTGGACATGGACAATCATGTGGCGCCATCGATGAGCCAACAACGACGCCAACACCAACTGATTGGCATTGAACGAGAATAGGATTGAATAGCACAAAGTTGAATGAATAGATTGGTGCGATACACAAATGTCATAACTGTTCACCAACAGAACTCACACGCACGTCCAATCGACAGTTTGTTCATTCGACAGTTTGAGTCGTAGTACTAGTTGTAGCAGTAGTAGTGGTGGTGGCAGTTAGAGCCGAAAAGTAAAAGTAAAAAGCCAAAGATAAACATTGTCAATCCGATTATCGGATATCGCTAGTGAAATATTGATCGAGATATTTGACTTGAGCACTCGACATCACTCAATCAATGCATCGTTCGAGTCTCGATGAACGCTACTCGTGATGGTATGAATATTCACTGATTAATTAATTAGCCAATTAGTGGCGTCGTGCTGCGCGTGTGTATATTTCTCTTTTTTTCTTCTCTTTTTGTGCTCGCTAATTTTCTTTTCTCTGATTGATGATCGATTGTTCAACGCAACTTACAACCGACCAAGATTCTTGAACAAGATCCGTCGTACACTTAGCGACAAGCAATATCGATGACGA
This sequence comes from Fragariocoptes setiger, assembly GCA_019968535.1. Taxonomy (NCBI): domain Eukaryota; kingdom Metazoa; phylum Arthropoda; class Arachnida; order Trombidiformes; family Phytoptidae; genus Fragariocoptes; species Fragariocoptes setiger. The sequence goes on along the minus strand of JAIFTH010000625.1, from coordinate 1,974 downwards.
CGACGACAACGACGACGAGCAGCAACACTAATCTAATCTATTGTGATGCGCCGAACGTCGATCGAAATCTGTCAAAGTTACATCTCGACAGAACTCTCCAATGAACTCTGATGAAATGAATCGAGATGAAATAGAATGAAATCAATTGGTGAACATATAAGCTACAGTGTTATGCAACTGTTGCTATTCTCAGATACTAATGTTGTAGCTGTTGCTGTCGTTGTTGTCAAACACTTAATTTCAGCTTGTGGATGACAGCTGTTTTCTGCACTTCTCACATTTCGATGTCGATTGCTGATTTCTCTCGTGAGCTCATAGACTGATTATGGAAATCTTGATGCAAATTGAGTAAGAAAAATTAAAAAGTGCTCTCATTCGTGTGTTGCGGCCAAAATCTTATGTGTGTTTATTAATTGACTGTGTGATCAATTAATAAGCAAAGTTCAATAACGTATGATGGAAATGAACGAGCTCTTTCAATTTGCATCTGCCATTCAAATGCGAGTGTTGGCCGATCGATGCAACGACACGCAATCGGACCATCAGTGAACGACTTAATGAGAATCTCGATTGACGTAAGTCGTTAAAGTTTGCTGATACCAAAGTTGTTAACTTTGGTGTCTGCACTTTAAGTTTTCTATTTTTGAGCTACCCAAATACGCACGTAAAGATGACAATCAATCGATCGATCGACTTATTCGTATATGTGTGTTTATCTGTCTGCTTGTGTGTTCTTTGTTTGCGTGTCTAATTGCTTTAGAAAGTTTTCGCAGAGATTCAAAACAACAATGGAGAAATTTGAGTTGACGTATGGGCAAGCAAATGAAGGATGGTCTCAATTATAACGACGACGACGACAGAATTAAATGACAAGTTCACAATCACGAAACGAAACCAACTGTATACTCAATAATTAGAGATGAGAGAGGAGTCCTCAGAATCGATGGATATTCGATTGCTCCGATTAGCTTTTCTTGTTTGCGCCAACTTAAGCTCTTTTCAAGTGTCCCAGTTGTTGTCGTCATGTAATTAGATCGATAGATGGGCATCGTGCTGCTTGTAATGATGTCGGCACTAGCTAAGCCAACGATCTTTGACAGACAAGCTAAGAAACTAAAAGCTATTGACACGCACACACACATACATAACAATTTTACAACCAAGTTCGCTATCGCTACTGCTTCTATAGATAGGCCGATGTTGATAGGTCATATGTTTTGTTACACAAGACATGTTATAGATAGCTTTGTGTAGTCTAGACAGCAGCAAACAAGAGAAATGTTCTTGGCGTGTGAGTGTGTCATTTTTCAAAGGCAACATAGTTGAGAGAAATCGAATCGACCCGAGCCAAAGAGTCTGATAATCGTATCGTATCGTAACACATCGTAGTGTAGCGTAAGTTGTTATCGATGTGCTGTGCTGATGAAGATGGTGAGATGAGACAGCGTTATGTTTGTTATTCACTTCACATACACGAACGCACTCACGCACACGCTCGCACGCATAGAAACAGCCACAACTAACTGGTAAGCAATAGATGGAGAAAGAGCAATTGGAAAATAATGATAATAGTAAAAAGAAGAAGAAGAAGAGCTATTATTTCCAAATGTAGATGACGATTTTTCGAGTGTGTTGTTGTCATTGTGCCGTTGTTATTGTTGCTCTTTACGAAGACAGAGAGACATCTTGACGGGAGCTATTGCAGCTATTCTTTCGATATTTAGATTCTCGCTGATTCGTCATTTTGCGTTTGTTTGCGCTTCCGACGAGCAGCAGCAGTAGCCGAAAGAATTGAACGCAATTGGCCAAACCAGAATACATTTCATCGACGATCGCGAAACGTCCGGTGTGACTGCCATTGTTTTCTCTGTTGTTGCTATTTTTGTTAAGTTCTCTTCTCCGTTCTGTATTCTCGATCTTTTACACACACACACACACACACACACACACACACACACACACACACACACACAC
>JAIFTH010000624.1:0-20649 GCA_019968535.1 Fragariocoptes setiger | reverse complement strand
ACACACACACACACACACACACACACACACACACACACACACACACACACATAGCCTAACAATAGCATAGCAATCATATCATAGCATTCATATGATTAGTGATGAACAACAGTGAATTTGACGACGATCATCATCGTCGTTGTGAATGAACACAAAGATCAGATCTCTTCAATTGACATTCAAGCGAAAAAGTGTCTGCTGGGTGCAGGCGTTGCATTTATACAGGCTGTAGGAAAGACACATTTGTAAATAGACATGTTTCACGTTGTTTCGAGTGCTGATGAACCTACGGTCAGCTAGTCGAGATCATGCAAGCACACCTTTGGCAATATTGACTTAGAGTGCTAAGAGACTTGTTAAAGTCAAACAAAACAATACTAGCTCTTTTAACACGCGCACACAATGACGGAAAAGCCAACAACAAAAAATTGCGAACACGAGCACAGGCATTGACATTGCTTTGCATCTCGGCAGGTGTCCTGCTTTCGCAGGCTGTCAGACGCAGATGTGTCAGATCAGCGAAACGATTTCTGCTGTCTGTTGCTTGTTCTCATTTGACAAAAACACACTTGACATGTCCCGTGTGGCCTTTGTTATTTGCTTGGTCTTAGTTTAGTCTTGCTAGCTCTTGTTGTCGTTGTTGTTGATCTGTGTTTAGTGGCAGAAAACGTGTGTGTGATTAATCTCGATGATCTCATCGTTGAATAGTTTGAGTGGTTTGTTTGTATTTAGCATTTCGCATTAAACATTCAGCGTTAAACCAACATATCAGCAACGATCAGCCTGATAGATGAATATCCGGCAATCACACGAACACGCACACGCACACGCGCACTCACACGCACACGCACACGCACACGCACACGCACACGCACACGCACACGCGCACTCACACGCACACGCACACACACACACGCACACGCACACACACATACACGCACATATACACAGTAACAAATGACATTGGTCGCTTGCTTGTTAGTAGTAGTAAGCTAGCGACAAGCAGCGGTAAATTTGACTACCAGACAGACAGACAGACAGACAGGCAGCCAGGCAGCCAGGCAGACAGGCAGACAGACAGACAAACGGCAGCACATTATGAATTACAGCAGCTCTTGCTACTCATTACAACAAGCAAGCTCACGTCAATTACATGTTAACCTGGCAATGATACACACACAGTCACGGTTAAAGTTTAATTATTGTCGTTGAGCGACATGAGCGAGAGAGCGAGCGAGCGAGCGAGCGAACGAACTACGCCTACAACTTGTACTAATAATAATGATGCATGTAATGATCATGTAGCCTGACAAAACGATCAGCCATGGCGACGACAATGACAACCACGGGCACGACGACGAGCACGAACACGAACACAACGATGACTGGCAAAAGTTACAGCTAACAAATTAAGGAATGAGCTAACCATGAAAAATACGAATCACAAATCACAAACACAAGGCATGCTCATCACATAACACGAACACGAACACGAACACAAACACAAATGAAGAACAACTCAGTCACACTAATAACGAGCCGTTCACTTACTGTTCATCGGTGAACGGCTTGAGTTGAGTTGAGTGATGCTCTGTTTTCTACAGTGAGTGAACGCTGTGAGCTTGAACTGACTAACGTTGTTACTGTTACTGTTGCACTTGTCAATCGCTGCATCGTCAATCGCTGCATCGTCAATTGTGTTTGCTCGCTCGCTCGGTTGTTGTTGTCATCGTCGTGGGTCTTGCCGTTAAGCGTCTTTCTGTGCCAGCATGCGTGTGACAACACATCAGTCAAGGCCTACACACGCAGTCAGGTCGCTCGGCACATAGCTCGACAACACACGCGGCTCAGCGCATTATTTTCTTCCTACATTGGGCCATCGCATTGGCAAATAGACAAATCGATTGGACTTCAATTGCATCGGCAATGGCATGCTCACGGTCTTGCTCTTGGTCTTGCTCTTAGGCTTAGCGCCTCTGACGTGCGTTATTTTAGTGCTCGTCAATTATACGCGACAACGGCATCAGCATCAGCAACGGCAACGGCAACGGCAACAGCAACAGCAACAGCAGTAGCAGTAGCAGCCGACGGCAACAGTGACAACTAAGACAACACTTGCAGTTGTCGCTAGTCGCTAACAAGCTGTCGTTGTTCGCCTTCTTTACGTTTGCATTTAATAACGTTCGCGCGATCGTCACTTGGAAATTCAATCTTCAATCGCTCAACAATAAGTTGCTGGTGGCAACTGCAACAACCACAACAACGAACGACGACGGCCACAACGACGAACAATACGACGGCACCAACGGCTTGCGTTGGCTCAGCTTAGTTTGACTTCAACGGCTTGCAGCAAGTGCAACGAGCTTGTTGCTCGCTTACTTACTTACTGCTACACTGTTTGTGACTGCGACACTGTGAGGCTGAGACTGAGACTGAGACTGCCGCTACTACGACTGCCTGTGCCGAGAAAGATTACGATGACGGCATGTACAAATTTCCGAAGCACAATCACACAGGACATCATTAACTATTGGTGAGACTTTGATTGTCTCTCTTTGCTCTATACTCTTGTGCTCTTGTGCTCTTGTGCTCTTTTGCTCTTTTGCTCTTTTGCTCTCGTGCACACAAACATCGAGCAATAGCGAGAGCAAGGCACACACGGACAAGTCAGTCAGCCAGCCATCAAAGACACAAACAAGCAAGCACAAACAACTGGCAAGCGGGCGATCAAGCAAGCAAACTAACAAACTAGCAGCTCAACTCAACTCCAAGACAGCTAATAAACGAAAGTTAAACGAGGCGAACGTTGTCGAACGATGTTCAACGTTTAACGTTTAGAGCAGCGAGAAAACAGTTTAGTTTTAATCATAATCAACAACACATAAGCAGCTACAACTTTCTCTTTCATTATTATCATTATTTATGAGCTAATAATTCAAATTCTACATCATCTTAACAACAATAACAGCGACAACTTTTTAGTCCAAATGCAAATCACAGCACCGCAAACAACAGCAACTGCTGACGAATCACCGACACAACCACCTGATGAGGACAGAATGTCGTGTTGCCGTTACATCGTGCTAACGACAACAGTGAGCACGCTGAAGCCATTGGTAATCCACAGCTGCCGACAACGACAACAACAGCATCGACAATTCATGCACAACAATAGCAGCAGCATCAGCAGCAGCAACAACAGGTGCCATTACAAACATCGGCACAATTGCTCGCGGCGCAGTTGTTGGTTGCTGGGCGCGATGTGCGTGTCGATTGTGCTGTTAACACGCACCATAATTGGCGTTCAAAGTCGGCCTACAGTTTCAATATCAACAACAACAACAACAGTCGAGCAAGTAGCGGCAACAACCGTTACACTGGTGTCGCAACACAAATCATCAGATATGTCGCAAGCATTAGCAATCTCTCGCCACGATAACAATGATATGTCAACACCACAACAACAAGCAAGTACAAGCACATTAACAACTTTATTGCAAGTTGTAAGCCAACAGCAGCACGTGCAAGCACCTCAACGTACAGTTACTATTGCGAAAGAGACACAAGAAGACAAACTCAGTGAACAATCAGAAGAACAAGGACGACGACGACGCACCAAGCGATCAGGAATATCAGATCAACGTTTGGCCGAATTACAAACTCTATTGGCGTTGAAGAAGATGAACGAACGTCGTACAACAATGCCAACCACACTCAATTTGCTCGATACAAACAACGCCGCAGACACTGACGCTGACAAAATGTAAGTAAGCTTAGCTCAACAACAACGGCTGAACAACAACGGAAGTCGACGGAGTTAATGGATTAACGTTGTTCGTGTTCCATGTGATTAGTACATGGAGCACGTGATTAGCATGCTTGATGTTAGGGCACAAGATGGTTTTGAGAGCAGTCAGTCGTCTTGTGCGTGATCATTGTGACAAGCCACATGTGTGTGTGTGTGTGTGTGTGTGTCATAATTGACATCAAGACGCAACATGTGGATGAAGCACATTTCGTGCATTGAGCATTGCACCATGTGTGATTCATCGAGCATCGAGTGCGCCATGTGCGCTAATGAATGAATGAATGAGTGAGCAAGCCGTGTGATTGAGTAAGTGAGTGCGTGCGTGAATAATAACAGTAGACAGTTGTTGTGACGCACAGACGCATGCTTGTCGCACGCACTGGCTGCATTCATTCTCTCATTCAATCATTCATTCATTCACTTGTTCACTCACTCACTCGCTCACTTGTCAGTGACTTGAACGAGCTGTTCTAGCTAACGTCTAGCGACACGAGACACAAGACGAGACATGACTAGTCACATAATCCAATGCCATTCAATGCAAGATGATATAAGATGAGAGACAAAAGAAAGACATAGATGTAGATGCGTCTTGTTTATGGCATCTGCATCTGCGTCTGCGTCTGCGTCTGCGTCTGCGTCTGCGTCTGCGTCTGCGTCTGCATCTACATTCACAACACTCAAACACAATGTGATCGAATTGAACCGAACAGACACAACAAGCAACGAGCAACTGTAGTTGTGTGCCAGACTGTACTCGATAATTATTATCATCAATTGCGACCTAATAATAATCATTGAACAACAACAACAATTTGTTTTTCCCTTTCCCTTTCGATTGTTCCTTCTCCTGTGCTCTTCACCATTTCCTTGCTGCCTTTGTCAACAATTAACCATTGGCTTCACTACAAACAATCAACTCGACTTGCCACGACACGACACGACACGACACGACACGACACGACACGACACAACCAAAACGTCTTCATTTGTGTTCTCACGAACAAACGATAATATCGACTCTCTCGGTGCTCGCCTCACAAAAATATCATCAATGGCATAAATGAATGAAAAGCAGCAGATGATATATGAAGAGCAGAGTATGAATTTAGTGTCAATTATTATGGTTCGCACAATTATTCGGAAAAAACATGTGCTCATTTTTGTTGTTGCTATTTTTTATTGTTTGTTTCAATTCAATTCAATTCTAAGCAACCGGTTCTTCAATCACACACTCACACTCAGTGAGTTACACAACTCACTCACAAATCAATCATCAAACATTCACTTCATTCACTCATTCAGCGTGTGCGCACGTTGTGCAATAGTCGTCATGCCACACACACGTACATACGAGCATCACTCATCATAGCACCCTCATATTATCGTGTTAGCTATTGGCACGACATGAACAGCCATAGAAACTATAATAGCTAACAAAATGAAGTTGCCAACAACAGCTACAGCTACCCAAATGAAGAAGATGATGATTGTTCGGGCAGATAATAGAGTGAGATTGCTCGACATCGATCACCAGTGACACGCCCACACACCACACATACACTCATCGCTAGATTAGTTCATGTCATTGTTAGTTGGTTGTAGTTGAATGCAAGTTAACCTGTCACACTGCTAGTGTTTCCGGAATCCGTTTTCATTATCATTATTATCGTAAATTATTATTATTACTGTATTTTAGTTAGCAGCAGCAGCAGCAGCAGTAGCTATTAAGTGATCGTTGCTGACAATAATATAAAGCCAAACAATATATAAAGCACCGCCGATGGCAACAAGTAGAGTTTAGCAAACTTGCACAGGTACCATTATTATTGAGCAGCCGGAGCAGCCGTTTAAATCAAATCAGTCCAGTGGACGTCAATTGGAAGTCAGATATAAGTCAAATGGAAATCAAACTAAAATCAATCGATCGATGAAGAATCAATTGATCAGATCAGAAGACAGTCAGTTCTATGTTCACATATTCAGCAGACACACGCGCCCGCTCTTCTTTCTTCGAGACATCTTTCAAATTGTTGCACAACACGTGGCATTGTTGTTCACTTCACTCAACAGCAATACGATTCTCATAAACTATGTGATTCTACGAATAACATCTCCCTTCTTGTTAACAACAACAAATACAAACAAAGTTAATGTGTAATAATATGAATGATTACAACACAATGTGATACTTTCTGTGATTGACATTGTAATCACATTGGAAGCTCTCTGATTAATACCATCATTGGAATATGTTGTTGTTGTTGATTAACAGCGAGACTAGTTATTCTATAATGTCCGGAAATGGTCCGAGCCCACCTGATAATCTTGCCTTATTATTAATATTATAATTATTATTGCACACAAGCGACAAAGAAGATGGCGACCTTTATTTGCAATTTGTTCTCAAGCAATTCGTGACGAAATAGCAATAGACAGATGAGCAAACAAATGAGCACGCACTTTATCATCAACAACAACAACAAAGTACATGTTTGTGAGTTATTACGCACGAACAAACAGTTATTACGAGTCAAACGGAGAGGCCAATTAATTTAATTTGCTTTAATTTATTGTCATTAATTTGAGAAAGAAAAAGAGTGAGAGAGAAAATATTAATAATAAATGATATCATCGAGCCATTGTTTGTACTGTACGTGCAATTGTACACGCATTAAGTTATTCTTACTCACTGTGATCGAGCAATAGATGACTGAACTATAACAGACAGTGGCAGGCAGTGAGTGTTTGTTAATTTTCTTTTTGTTTGTAATATCGTGTTACTAGCTAAAAGTAGTCAGTGCATGATGTGATATCGCGTGCACTGACGTTGGGCAATCTTGAGCATCGAACCGAGCACAAAGCCAATGGTGAGCAGTAACAGGGAGTAGCAAAACAAATCATTCGCTGACACATTGTATGCTTGACTATGCTGTATTGTTGTTGTTGTTTCTATTGAACTGGCTGATTGTTGTGCTGAATGTGGTGCAGTGTTGAATTGCTTGCTCACAAATGACACACACGCTGAATCAACAGCGAACAAATCGGAATATCCAATCGAATGAGTGAACGAATTGGTTGCGTTGTTCCACGATTGCGTTTCGTCAGAATGTTGCAAGTGTAGCAAGACGTAACACGTGGCCTCTCCTAATGCTGTCAATTGATGATAGCAATAGCTAAATGCTAAGCATTGCTGTTGTGGTTGTTGTTGTTGTTGTTGTTGACACAATTGGCTACATTGTAACATTGAATTGGTGCCATTGATTTGTTGTCGATACCACATGTTGGTGTTGTCGTCTTGGTTAGTTGTTGTTGGTGCTGGCAATCGAATCCGAATTATTGTTCCGTAATTGATGTGAAATGTGCTGAACATTGTGTTGCGTCGATGATGATAACAATATTGCGTTCTAGTTTTGCTTTTAGTTATGGATTGAGATTGTGATTGTTGTTGTTGTTGTTGTCGAGAAGATTGTGCATTCAACACTGTGTAACAAGTGACGTCAGCGTTGTCGTCAGTGTCAGCGGCTGTCGTCGACGTTTGACATAAACGAAAGCCAACACAATTAGTGTCCGATTGGCACTCGTACGCGCACTCGTTGGCACTGCTAATCGTGGACAATTGTCGCCCGATCAAGTGTGCGGCCGGTGGCAAGAATTTGCCTGGCATCAGCTCGAACTCAGCGCTCGCTGCCAACAGATCCGGTCGCCACACAGAGCATGCGTCATCATTGACACTGTCAATGGTGTCGTTAAGATTGCTCAACACTGTCTCGCTGAGTGTGGGCGGCACGTGCATGCACTTGTACTGCATGTCAGAGCGCGTCGTGCTAGTGCGTGTATCGTCGTGTTGTTCGCTCTGGACGTTGTTGTGACACCACGAAAGCATGATGCAATCGTTACATTGGCGCACACACTCGAGCAATGATGTTGCATCATGGATGTGGCGCAAACCGGGCACTTGTGGGCCCAAACGAGCACGCCAACGCCACACCGCAAATGGACCATTGTGTGTTATGGTGCTTTGCATCGATTGTTGCAACTGTTCGTTAGTCTCGAGTGCGTTCAATCTTGGCAAGCTTGTTTGTTGTTGTCGCATGCTGTTGTCAATAGTAAGTATATTGTGTGATACGATTGAATTTGAGACATCAAATAGCGTGTCGTCATGTTGAATGGCGCCGCCCAACACCGCAGACTGCACTGGACGAATCGATACACGTTGAGGCTCGAGTTTGTGCACAATCGACACGAACGAATCGCCACGTGCCTCGTTGCGCAACACACTCAATGTCAGTGGCACCGATGCACCTGGCACACGCTCATTGATTGCCGTGTCCAATTGGGCCAGTGCACGCTCAGTGTCCCATTGCAATTGCACAATCGACAGTGCGTTGCTATTGGCGCTAAAAGCGTACGCACGCCATTGAGCATTGACTTGTGTCGAGAACAATTTCCACAAATCGTTAGAAGTTGTGTGTGACGAGCCATTGTTTGTACGAGTTGATGATACTCGTACATGACACTCGCTCGTGTGATCGTTGTAAGCAAACGCTAGACATTCGAGCATGCGACAGATGCGCGAACACACGTGCAAATCGGGCAACAACTCGCGAACAATCGTTGCGTTGCTATTGTTGTTGTTGTTGTTGTTGTTGTGGTTGTTGCTAGTGTCGCTTGTTGTTGTGGGCGCCAAATCTCGCGCACCAAAATAAGTGAACACATCGAGCGGATCACGCGCTAACTCATGCACCACAAAGCTAATTCGCAACTGTTGCTGTTGGTGCTCATGAGCGCCCGTCAACTCGATCGATGTGCTGCGACCATCGATTGAGGCCGGCGACAAGTGATTGAGTTGATTCTCGCTGGCGTCCAGTGCGAAGCTCGTTGTGCCAGCTCCGATTGCGTCATACAAAGCTTCAATGATGGCGTGTGGATTGAGCTCGACAACTTGCTCGTTAGGCTGTGGGACGTCGTAACAAGCCGGAGGCCATGCATAATCGAGCTGCACTCGCCATGCTGCTCGTCGCGGCATTGTGCTCGACGAACAATGCCACAAGGCGCGCACCAATTGTTCGCTGCTGACAAATTGCAAATCGCGAACACTCAATTTCACGTACACTTGTGGCAGTTGACGTAAATGAGCGCCCACTTGACGCTGGCACCGGATTTCGATCCAACTCAGTGACACAACGGGCGACGTTGTTGTTGCTTTTGCCGCCACGTCAAAGGCCAACGTTCGAACAAACATAGCCATGTGTCGCACGCCTTCGTAAGTGATGTGCGCCAGCATTTCGTAAGTTTCGTACTTCAATTTGTGCCTCGTGTCCACATAATTGGACACGTGATGCCACGAGGTCTCGCCATCGTTCGGCGCCAAAAACAAATAATCAAAGTGCGTACAAATCAAACCGAAACACACGACACCTGATTGCGGATTCTCGAGCAATCGTTCGCTCAAGCTGGCCGCAAGTTGTTCGTTGCGTCGTTCGCATTCGCCATTCGCTTGATTTTGTGTTGTCACAATCCAATCGAGCTCGCTTTGACTCAACTCTGGCGAGCCACTCGCGCCCACTCGACTAATTAGAGCTCGTTGGACACTGTATTGTTGTGACACTGCACTTGTTGTTGTTGTTGCCTGTGTTCGTGTTCGTGTTCGTGTCTGTGTCGTTGCTGTACTCTGATTTTGTCGCGCCTGTTGCTTTGACCAATGACTTCGTTCCAACACGATGCATACGGCCCACGCGTATTGCTCTGAAGCGTGTGTCACCTCCAGCGAGTAAATGTTGTTGCTTTTGTCGTCAGAACTCTCGCTTCCTCGAATCAACACGTCAGCCTCGAGTCGAAGACGAACGTGCGACCAGCGTGCGCGCAACGGCGACACCAACGTCGGCTTGCTAACTCTAGTTTGTTTTGTTTCCGTTAGACGGCGCGCCAATGCACAACCGTAACCGCCTGGAACAACGTACGCCGGAAGTGTTAATGACTCCTTGCGGTGATCGACAATGCTGACACTCGACACGGTGATTGTGGCGCTCGGAAGTGAATAAGCTTTGTTCACTTGAATAGTGAGCGTGAATCGAGATCTTGTGCGATCTCGATCGATATAATCAGGACAAAGCTGAGCTGAGCCACAAGACGCACGCATAAAGGTGAGCGTGAAATTGAGCGGCACCTGTTGCGAGCTAACAGTCCATTCATCGAGTGTCCATTCGTCGTGGTGTTCATTAGTCGTGGCCTCATTGGTGGTCTTTGCATGTCGTGGCGTTGGTGCTGAGATTGAGGTCGACATTGAGCTGATGACACAGTCGGCACACACATTGTGTGCAGTGTTGTTAGCCACACGTTCGGCCAGCAACCAGAGCCACGCAATGCCCGAGTGTGAGTAACAATTGGCCAAGTTGACGATTGCCGACTCATGCTCATGCTCGTGCCTCGTGTGGCAACCTCGTTCGATGGCCTCGCTTAATTGATCAGCGCCTTGGGTGCCTTGGGCGTGGTCATCTTCTTGGCTTGTTGGCTTGTCAGACATTAATAACAGGTGCACGAGTGCACGATAGCGTGTGTCGTACAAACAATTGCCATTGGTCGTGTCGATTGTGTACGTGCCAAGACTAGTTCCGTCGTGATGTACTCGACGACCATTAGTTGACACGAGAGCCATTTGAGAATTGCGTGACACTTGTTCCTCAAGTGACAGGTGCGATTGGACAGGTGCGTTGTCTTGCGCTCTCGTCAAAACGATGTGAGCACGAATGACGAGTGATTCGTTGGTGCCATTCAACAAATTGTCGATGCTTACAAATGATGTCTCGGAATGACTATGATCGGGCATCAGCGTGCCAGCATCAGGTGCTGGGACTGGCGTCGGAGTGACAGGCGCCTCTGTGTTGTCATTGTTGACAACACATATCTCAGGCAAGTGCACTAAACTCATGTGTGCTGGCTCTAATGAGCGCACTTCACGCGGCTCGAATGCAACAATACGCACTCGTACTATCGATGCGAATTGCAACGATTTCGAGCGCCACTCGAGTGTTTCCAGTTTGTACTCAAACTCTTGTTGTGCATCTGGCTGCTCATTGTTATTGCTGCTGCTGAGCACTTGAGGCCTGAAAATGAACCTCAATTGAAGCCAATCATCCGAATCACTGGCCCCTTCGTCGATCCACTCCAATCGATAGTTCCCGTTGTTATCATCATCATTATCATCCACTCCATTGCCCGATAATCGACGCGCCAATCCCGAGTGTTCCGATGCACGCGCCCATGCGCCGCCCACTCCCAACAGATGGCGCTGTGGTGTCCCGCTTGGCGTCAATCGTAGCGCTGGATGCACTTGATGCGCAGCGACACGTTTGCACGTACTCTCGTCGTATTGCACATAGTGTGCACCTGTTGCGGTGTCGAGCCACACACGCTGCTGCTCGCCCACCAGCTCATAGACGGCCAGTGCGTGAGATAGCGACACGAATTCCTCTACACGCCATCTGGCGGGTGTCGTCGACGATCGGTTGCCGTTTGACATTGACACATTGGCGCCATCTGTCGGTGTGGCTTGAACAAAATAAAGCTCATAAATGAGTGTAAACGCGTCACTGTGCACGTCGCTGATCAGCATCGACCACAAGTCGGGAAATTGAACGCCCACTTGGCGAGCGTCATCGTCCGCATTGTTATTGTCGTCATCGTTGTCGTCGTCGTCGTCGTCGTCGTCGACGGCGTTGTCATTGTCGTCATTGTTGTTGTTGTTATTGTTGTTTTCATCATCGAACGTATTGATATCGATTTCAGTCGGTTGTACGGGCTCATACTCGACACCGTTCCTTGTGTCAATCGGGGCCGGCTCAAAGATTTTGGCCACCATTTGTGTGCCACCAGATGGCGCCAGTTTATGAAGCAATTGATTGCGCAATAGAAGACACGAAATGGGCATTTGTTCAAACAATTGACCGACGCTTGTTGCTTGAATCGATTCTAATGGGCCGCTTTTTGCGTGCATCGCATCTAATTGGTCGCTTTTAGCAAACGCCACGCTTTCTAGCGACATTTTCTCGTCGAGCAACTCGAACGCGTGCACTTTGAACACGTCCGACACGTGCGCTTGTTTTGAATTAGGCACACCTGCTATGCGTATCTGCACCAATTGCGACTCAATCGGATGCGAGTGATCATTTGTGGACTCTTTCGTTGTCGAGTGGTCGTCAACGAAAAAGAGCTGCACTCGCTCGTTCGTGTCCACGTCCATTCGCCACTCGTGCACGGGCTGCAGCCGACCGTTCACACGCACCATTCCGTGGTGGGCGTGGTAGCGTAACTTGACTCGATCGGCCCAACGTTCGGCGTTGAGCCACACAGCCGTCAAGCCCGACACCGATGGAATCAAACGAACGTGCCACTGGTCGTCGTCGTGCGCCACGTACTTGCGATACATCGAGCGCCAACTTTGGTAATGCTGTTTCGCGTTGCCAACCATTTGGGGCTCATAAGTTGCCACGTAACACTTGCTGCTGGCACTTGTCACATTGATGTTGTCGACGTACACCAAATCGATTTCGTCAACCAGATTTCGATATTGCGTGTACGTTGGCGGCAGTTGCGCGGTGCTCTTGTTGTTGTTGTTGTAATCGGTGGGCTTGAAATGATGCTCAGCCTTAACAATGCGATTCAGTTGCATCTCGTGATGACTCGAAACAAACTCGTGCACTCGATGCGACCACAACAAACGCCTGCTCTCCTCGACTCCCGATTCTGTGATTGTGAGCTCGTGCCGCTCGTACGTGTACACGAAATGCACCACAGGTGGCTCATGATAGTGTGAGCCACCTGTGGAATCAACATCAGTTGATTTTGTCGATGATGATGATGATGATTCAATCTGAAACGTTGCCATTTGATGAGTGAGAAGTGGAAAAATGGTCTCGCTCATGACACGCGCGCAAAAACTACGATAGGCAACGATGCATCGCAAATCAAAGTCTGGTTCTGATTTCAAGCTCATTTGTTCCATCACCTGCAACGAGTACATCTTTGAATGATTACTGTGCTCATAGGCCAATTGTAAGTGCGTCAACTGCATGTTTGTATCGTCACCAGCGAATTGCAGCGTCACACGAACAGACGGCTCGAACAAAAACTCGTATTCTCTCGCTCGCTTCATCTTTTTCGTTCCGTTTTGTTTCACGTTGGTCTCAAATTCACGACAACCGACCGGTGCACGCTGCATACAATTGAGCCACACAGCGCCAATACCATAGATCGGAAACCACGAGTTCATGGCGCTGCCCGTCAGCTTGACAGCCAGCTCAGCTCTTTCATCATCGCTCAATTGTTTGCTGGGCTCATAAAACCATGGAACAATGATGCGCGTTTTCTTGTTGTGATAACACTTGGCTTTGTCGCCTGACAAATCGCCGTCGATCCCGTTGAGCGTGTAGTAGTTGTTCGAGCGTCCGTCGATCAAGTGTACCTGATACTGATCAACAGGTGACAATTTGGGTCCCGAGCGTTCGATGTGCAACGATTTTAAGCTATATTTTCGTTTGCCCAGTGACCATTTGTAATCAACTTGCCCTTCATATTCATTGACTCCATATGTCATGTCTTCGTTCACTGACGAGTGCTCATTTATGACATTGTACATTCGCATCTTGGCCTTGAAATAATAATAATCGTTGTAGCCCAATTGATGCCATAAACTGGGCAATGGCTTGTTGTCACAATTTTGTTTGACATCTTGATTTGCATCAATGTGTGAACTTTTTTCTATGATAGCAAGTGCACAGATTGAGACCACAAATGCTGATTTTAAGCTCATTACTACACTCGATATTTTGTTTAAATATGAGATATTAAGTTTAAATTCAATTTGGTATAATTGATTGTGATTCACAATTTATAACTTATCGAGTGATGGCACCAATCAATATAAATCTCGCACCAAATAATGTTTGTATCTGTGTATACAAACGAACAGCTTGTTTTACTTCAATGCGTGACAAATTTCGAGTGTGTTCGAGTCGTGCGTGTGTCAATCCGATTCGATCCGACCCATGCCAAGACCCGCATCGATAGTTGTCGATCTGGAGCATCCAGGACACCGAAAAGATAAATTTTCTATTCTGTGATTGTTTCTGTGTTGAAATAATAACTCATCTGTGGGAGCAGCAATGATGGTAGATATTTCCAGTAATCACCGGCATACTTTCTTCGTGATTCAACTATTTGGTTATCGACTGTAATCGATCTTTTATTGGTTGGCATAAGATATTAATCATGTCCTGCAAATAACGAGGTATCATCTCTTGGAACGATTAATCTAAAATAGTGACAAGAAATGAAGTCGGAAGTCAACACATCTGTATGAAGAGCTGATCTTCATAATTTCTTTTATTTAACCCTCGTAAACTTAGATGACGAGTAAGTCATCAAGAAGTGCAAGTTCAAAGAGAAGCCATCAATAAAACAGTTTGTCTAGTTTGTCTTGAACATATTGACCCATTAACTCGAACATTGAAGATTCTATCTGTGATGGTGCATATTCTAGCAGCTCAGATAGAGTTAAAGATAATGGAAAAGGAGCATATCTGAGGGCCATTCTTATGAGCATTAAGTTCTCTGATTTAGGCCTGTGCAATAGACATTCATTGAGACACCTGTAGATTGCTTGAGCCAATGACAGATATCGCTCTGGGAGGTGTTTGATGTGAGCTGCGTGAGAAGATAAGTTGGAGTTGATGATCGCGGACATTGCCAAAAGTATGATCTTTTCTTTGTTCGGGGGAGCGATTTGCTTGAGAATAACTGACATTGTCTGAAGTGTATGTATCACTATGCAACAATAAGTTCATCAAGTATTTATGGAATGGAATATGGGTGAAGAGTGTCTTGACATCTCCCTGCGTTTCTATGCGAGCAACTAAGCTATTCAAATGTTTAAGAATCGAGTCGACTATTGGCTTGCTAAGAAGTGCGCTGGTGGCGAATAAAGTAATCGAGGTAACCAAAATTATTCTTAACCAATTCTTGATTTCTAGTGTGCTCATAACAACGCCCAAGTAATCGTACAACATCAATAACCATTGGCTGACGTAAGACTTTTGCAATTTCTCCCTCGAAATTGAATCCTATGTGCTATTTGTAGCCTCCTGTAATCCAATCCAGTACCGCTCAGTAGATTCATTGGCATCGTCATCTTGGAACAATTCGTCTGTGATTGGACGGATGATGTTTGTGATTGAGATGGATTCATCTTCGTCCTGAATAATGTTCGATGTTAAATGATTGATGAGCGATGTGACAAGACATGTTTGCAGCTCGACGTTGTCTTGAAAAATCTTGTATTGAAGCAGGCGCGCGATTTTGGCAGGATTTTCTGTTGGGCTGCTGTCATCCGCTTTACTTCTTATGATTGGTAACATTCTTGAACGCGTGATCGATAATAATTTCACACAAAACTTTCATATCTGGTCTACTCATGAAAGGCATCATTAAGCCGATTAGAGTTTCATCAATGCCGAAATAATACGATATCTGCTCCAATTTCTTAACAATGGTCACTAATTCTTGCACAGTTTTTCTGACGTTTTTTAATATAATCGAAGCAACATCTCGCTATTAATAGGTGTTGTAAGTGATTGCAAGCATGTGCAGTTTTCTACTAAGCATCAATTGCAGCCGACATAAGACTTGGACGATCTGCGCAAGCATGTTTCATGAGATCTTTCCATGAAGGCCCTTCAATATCTGGCTCACCATCGTCCGGCGACGTTTCTCCCAAATGAAAAACACGATCAGATCGTACCACTTGCATTTGGCGATCGGCGAAACCGAGGGCACAATCTGATAGCTCGAGTTCAATATAATTATGTTGGCGAACGATTGGAATAGTCTCATAATAGCAACCAATGTGTCGGTGTTGGCCCTCGTCGTTTCATTACATCTGCTGAAGTAATTTTGTTTACTTCAGCAAGCAACTGTTTCGTGGAGTGGAAGCATTTCTTGTATTTCTCAAGGCTAATTAACGGAATGAGATTCTCGATGGCCACCACATGGTTCAAATGACGAGCAAATCTAATGAAGAACTGCGGGTCGTTATAGTTGTCCTTATGGGTGGCTTGCGCGACAAACTTGAGCCATCCGGCGTACGTCAACGATGACGACATGTCGCACGTGTCTTACGCCTTAAGTCCTAGATACAATTGGCAATAAACTAATTATGAAAAATAACTTGATTATGAATCTGCAAGGGTCGTTGCAAGGGAACAAACTATGTGATAAACAAGCAACAATTGAGACAGCTAAAATATGATGGATTCAAGTCATGCTTGCAGCAAGCGGCGACAGCTGTGGCGCTGCAACTGCTGTCCTGCTTCAGCAGAATATACTTTTTACACTTTGCCACAATTTGCTGTAAACAGCACATGGCTATATATATATTCTTACAAACACAATAAAGTCGCATTCGCTATTCAGCACTCGCCACATAAACGTCTGTCCTGCCTCAATCTTTCCTGCCATCCCCACCTCACACAGCGGTGCCCACGAGGTATGCGAGTTGTGGCGCCCAATTTAAAGCAATATTCGCTTGCGAATTCTGTAGTGATGGTGACTGTGTTGATTTTGCTCAGCTGCCAGTCGACAGCTCGCGACTGAAATCGGCAGCTATCGACGACTGCGAGCTGCAGTCGTTGTTTTGGCGGCAGAGCTGCGCTTCGAGAGCTTGTGCTCTCGAAGCTCGACTGCCGACTGTAAGTTGAGCTCACAGCTGAGCTTACAGTCGACAGTCGCAGCTCTGCTCGTCGTCGTCTGCTGTTCGTTGATGAAATTGGCCCACGTAGTGGCTAAGAATCAGAAACTAATCACAGAACGTAAACTCAAGGCACCCGACATGGTTCCTGTGCTCGATCGCTTGGGTGACCGTTGCGTGGAGCTCAAACTGTACGATTTTGCAATCAGTTATTACAACAAGGAATTAAGGCGTGTCGAACAAGTTGGTAGACCCAAAGATGAACTGGCCGAGATATGTGTTTCGCTTGCCGAAACGTATGCCCATCGAATGGATTACACTAAAGCCATAGAGTATTACGAACGGGAGATAAAATTGCGCGATGGAAGTTCACTAGACGAAGACACCACGTCATTGTTGAAGATAGCTAATATGCATTTATTGGCCAGATCTCCGGAATTCATCATTAGCAAATCGTTTGAGCGCGCTATTGAACAAAGTGCGGCACGAGCCGAGTGTATGTTGAGAGCCATCACAGCCTATGTGGATTATCTAGAATCAACGGAGCCTGGTAGCGAGCGTTCCTGCGAATATAAGCAACAGATGCGTCAATTGTATCGCAAGGTCGGACGTACACGAGGTCACGGAGCGCACAGTGGTTCGGGCGACGAAGAAAAGGAAGAAAATGATGAAAAAGACTTACTGGATGATGTGGACACTAGCGATATCAGTGATTGTTCTGAAGACGGCGGGCTATTCAACGTGGACGATGGCGAAGCGGGCCAAGTGCGCAAATGTCGTTTCAAGCAGAAGAAGTTCAATAAAAACGAATTAGGCGAGTCATCGTTGCATCAGGCTTGTATAGAGAACAATCTCAAAAAAGTGGTCCGTTTGATTGAGGCCGGTCATATTATCAATGTGACCGACAATGCCGGATGGACACCTTTACATGAAGCAGCCAATTATGGCCACTATTCGATAGCGGAATATTTGTGCGCTAACGGGGCTAATGTGAATCATCGCGGAGGATGCACACCTTTGTTAGACTCTGCCTGCAATGGTCACTTGGCAATAATGCGACTGTTATTAAAAAAACAATGCAAATGTGTGTGCCGTCACCGGCAAGGGCCAAACTGTGGTAGATTGTTGCGCGAATGGAGATTGCGACGCGAGCGTAGCTCGTCGCCTCTACGCAACGACGAACTCATCGATGTATTCGATATGGAGCGCGAGCTTCCTTTCCAAATGGACGCAGCCGGATTTAGATTGAACGGCACCAAGACCCCGAGCCGGCAACATCGAGCATCGACACCGCCGCATCGGCCGAGACTATCTAAGCGACGACGTCTCTCCACGTCTAGTTCATCGAGCTCATCGAGTGTGAATGTTGTGCGCCACCCAAGTCTACGACAATCAAGTCGTCAACGTCGTCGTCATCAGCACCGGCATTAGCATCGGCACCTTCACCTTCACCTTCACCAACACCCTCGCCGGCTCCAGCACCAGCGCCCACACAGGTAACGACATCGTCGCTGTCGTCATCGTCATAGACTGCACACTTCACGACGGCGACCATCGAAGTGATATATCGGCGCGTGTGTGCTCAAACGGGTCTCACTCTCTCGCGTCTGCTCGAGCGTGAACTTCAGACGGCGCTCGAGTATGGTCGCCTCGAGGTGGGCGCCAGCTCGTGAGCGTGCCGGGTGCCACATACGCATTTGGTTGCGCTTTTGCGCTCGGTCAGACTGCACCAGCGTTTGGCGCATTGCATGAGCCAATTGGTGGTGAGCGACGTTCCTTTTAAATGGCAACAATCGGCGGTCTTAGACGAACTAATAGCCATTTTGTCGGCGCTGCGAAACTTGCATCGACTTTCTGTGTGTTGCTATTTAGACAACGAAGGTTTGGCCCACATAGAGCCAGTCTTGATGCGTTGCGTGACTTCGGGCAAATTGCAGCAGCTCGATTTGAGCTAAAATCTCATTGACAACAACGCACTTGATTCGTTCAAATCAAACTTCCAAGATAGTGTTTCCAAACGTCGTTCATCATCCTCAACATTCGGTAGCTCCAAGCTTGTACTTCGTCTAGTTGACAATGAAATATCATGCTCTGACAAAGTGACGAAAGATTTCCCGAAGTCTGACTCTCAATTGTTGGCGTTAATTGTTTGAAAGCAACACAACTCGGAAACTTGCCCATTCGTACGTTCTTTTTCTGGCACGTTCGATGGTTGTCGTCCATCACCAATAGCAACGAGATGAATACTTTTCTCTCATTTGTCTATAATGTGAAGTGAAGGCATCCACAAAAATTGTCGCTCGACACATCAAACCGTATAACAAGTGTACATCGATTAGCTTCTCATTGCAATGCACGATTTCATTTCAATATACACCTTGCAATGAACATAAATCTCGAAATGCTGGGCTCAAACAAATATCCACTGTTGATTCAGATTTTGTCACTCCGACAATCCTAACTTATATTATATTAGAATAAAGAATCTTATAGATATGCTGTAAATAAATAAAGAACGCCATCGATGTCTGCTCACGAATCATTAGAGTTTCTGAAATACTTATTAAAGAATTTAGCTCCCCGAAGTGATGAAAAAGAATGTTAGCAATATATTCCAATATACTGTATATTGAAATATATTGCTCTCTAACATACTTACTCGCATCTAAGGATTTTGAGTCTTTCTAAGTGTCATGACTCATGGTCAGTGCTTCTTTGTGAGTTGAAATTCTATTTTTATCATCAAATTCAAAAACTCACTGCCTTCTTTTGTCGACCAACGTTGTTCAAGCGATCAAATTCTTGCTCTCGAATCGATATTTCACATTTTATTGAATATAAGCGAACAGTGAGAGTTTAGATATTATAGTAATAATCGAACAATTATTGAGAGAATATTGTTGATTAAGAGACAATCATCAATCGAATTCCATCAGAAGACATCAAGAGCGACAAAAATGAACAAACTATCGCTTTTATTCGTTACGGTAGTGGTTGGTACATTCATGACTTTCGGCGAGACTTGCAACAAAAAACCGTCAGGAAAATCGTCGAAAGAAGCGCAACTGTCTGTTGAAGAGTCATCACATGTTGAAGAGCAATCGTCTATGTCAATCATTCATCGTATTAATCAGAATGAGAATATGACGTTGCTGGAAACGGGACTCGAGGATTTGAGGGAGGCTCTGGCACAGATCGATCCCACTGTTATGCAGGAGACCAAAGAGAATAAGGATAAAGTGCTCAGCAGATTAGGCGAATTGCTAGAAAACCATCGCTTTAATGATGCGATCAAACAGAAAGTTGCACGTATCTTGAGGCTCAGTTGTACCTTCAATTGTGACCACGTGATCAAATTGAATTTGTCTGAGTTATTGATCAAAAAATTGAACGAAAATTCAAACAGCGTTGATACTAAGGCGGAAATATTGTTTGTTCTCAATTTAGCTGCGGAAAATGAAAACTCTCGCAACATTTTAGTCGATCAGGGCATCATTGAATCAGTCACTACATTGGTGGAGAAGCACAACGAGAGACCCAAGAGTCAGTACGTGTTGAACGCAGCAGCTTCGCTCATCAAGAACATACTTTCCTTCAAAGACTTGGACTCAAAGAAGGCACACTCATTGGTTCCAGTGCTGATCAAGTTGCTAGAATATGATGACCTCGACGAAGAATCGGCACTGAAGGGGCTTACAGGATCGCAAGAGCGCACAGTTGCTCGTAGCATTTATCGAGAGAAACGAGATTCAGGATGGAAGATTGAATCTGCTTTAGATGCGATTGTGAATTTGTTGACTGAGCAAACATGCATGAAAGGATTTCACGACACAGAATTGATAGCATGTTTGGCAAGATTCCTAGATGACTCGCTTTATCAGTTTCGATCAGTGAAATTGTTGGAAAAATTGTATGGTTTCACGCAAGATGGTTCTCAGAAAATAGAGTGGGAGCTAAGACTGAAGAGAATAAGAGATCGTAGTCAGATGTGAGATGTTATGAACAACTTCAGGAGGCTTACGCAGACTAACCATCCAAAACCTCGTGTGATGCCGGGCAGAGTTACCGGATCCACTATGATTCTCTACCAATAATGTCG
>JAIFTH010000623.1:0-20654 GCA_019968535.1 Fragariocoptes setiger | reverse complement strand
AGAAACGGACGAAAGAGAAGCAATTTTCAAGTTAATATTCAATCGAGAACAAAACAAACCAGTCGAAAACCAAAACAAACGACAAAAACGAATAAAAACGAACAAAAAATGAACTTACCCTGTAATAAGCACAGGGCAATATGTTATTGCTCTGTGCTTGAGTTGAGTTTGAGTTTGTGTTTTTGTTTGTGCTTGTGCCTGCCTGCCTGCCTGCGCGTGCGGGTTTGAGTGCGTGTGTGCGTGTGTCCCGCAGCCGCAAGGCGCCTGAGTGTGTGTGCGTGTGCGTGCGTCCTGAACAAAATTGGCCGGAGTTGGTTCTGTAGAATCTCGCCCGTGGTGATTGGTGTGTGCGTGTGTCCTTTATCCTGCCTTTGAGCTTGTGTACGTGCGTGCGTCAACCACTAAAAATTTTTCCACTTTTTTTTCACTTTTTAGGGGAAGCAGGGCTTTCTTTTTTTATGTTTGATGAAGAACCTGAAAAAACAATTAACTTACCTGATATTTTTAGAGAAAAAAAGAGAGAGAACGAGAGAGAAAAAGAGAAAAAAGATTAGTGAAAGAAGACTTGCGTTCGCCAAGAATTAAGCCAAGCGATTATGAAGCGAATTGCATGAATTCCTTGGCATGATTGAGCGTTATTGTGCCGACAAAAAGGACTTACTAATCTCAGAAAAGATCAAAAAAAGAAAGGTTAGAGCTAAAGCGAGAAAGAAAGCAAAAGTTATTCGGCCTAGCTCCGAAAAAAGGCTCTCATGCGGGACGAACTATCTGTTCCGATAATCGATGCTTTAGAGGGTCGCAAAGATTTTCCAACTGTTGAGACTGATCCCCGTGTTAAGCATTATTATCCAGCGTCCGACAAAACGTTGGAGGATCAAAAAATTATGGTCGTAAAGAGGCTCAACAAGCGGTAGCATTATATAGAAACGCTCGTCAAGAGTGGTTGGATGATGAAGAGAAACCTTTTGTTGACTTTGACATCACTATCGAAGAGGGACTTGCTTCGCTTCGAGATATATTTATGGCACCACTCGAGATCGATCCTGAAGAGTTGTCTGGTCCTCTACTGCCGCCTCCAGAGAAGGCTGATAGTCTATTGGAAGAAGAACATAACAATAACGAGGACGATTCCGATGATAACAATGACCATACGGTATTACGAATCAAACGGACCGAGTTTGATTTCAACAGCTTCGTCATTAGACACTACAATCTAAATGTTGTGCAACTGCATACTAGATTATTGTCCGACTTCGCGTCCAACAGCGAAACTAAAAATCGCGCTATACTAAAGATATTCCAACGATTTATTATAGATTGCGTCAACATGGCGTTGTTTTTCAATGTTCGAGTGCTCAAATGTTACCTCTATTTGTGTGATTACAAAAAAGTTAATGATGCAAGAGTGTCAGAAACGATCGACGGACTCATTGAGGTCACTAAATATCTGACGGCTCAATTTGGTGAAATAGCCAACGAAAAACGATCGCTGCTTGTTGAGCCAATATTTTGGAGCACAATAGCATAGGCTAACGAAATAGACGTCCTTATGATATAATCATCTCCTCAGTTTAAAGAGAATATTTTATTATAGCCGCTACACATCAATTAAACATTCTTCTTGTAGACTTCTCGGTACTCGCGTGTTTTTCTCCATTCTGCCTTCCAATCAAATATTTGATTAATCAAACGGAGCCACTCTTTACGTCCCCCAATGTAAAAGGATTTACACACATACTCAAATGAGTTTCTTTCAGCCTCCGTAAGTGATGGCCATAACTCATCCCAAACCGCCGTCAATTCATAGTGATTATCATAGACGTGTATGTATTTATCTCTCACTGCGAAAGCTTTGCTGTATTGTTTTTCTAACCACTCTTCGTAATGACAGGTATATTTCGCATACGATGATACCGATGTATCTGAGGTTGTATCGGTGTCGCTGTTGAGTTGGCCATCCCTTCCGTTCTTAGCTGATTTGGATGTGTGCCGCCTCCGAAGACAGCTCATAATTTGAATGGTGACATTGTTAATTTGTAATGAGTTGGAGGATGAATGTTCATCACATTTTACAATCTCAGGCAAAACGCTCACTGATCAACGAAGCATTTATCATTGTTGATTCGATCGATCTACGATCAGCTGGTCAATGCGCAAGTACTTTGCTCAACGCGCTTGTCAGATGCGCGTGCAACTGATGCGCTTCACAACACAGTGGATAAAGTTTATGGAAAACGATTGCAACCAGATAATGTTCACTATGGAAAGCATACTGTTAGCTAATTATTATAATCATTATAGACTTATGCCACTTCCATTAGAATTCTAGAGATTGGTGATGACCTTGGAAATATGATTGCACCGGAGACTTCTTACTTATATGAGCCCTATGCTCGTGGAATGCACAGTATTTGTGCCAACGACGATGGGTACAATGATTTGCTCAACCTACCCACAGTATTGGCCTCAGTAGAATCGGCCGCATCACAGGAATTTTTTCGTCCACCACCACCTCGTCATTCTGTTGGAGAGAGATGCGAACTATAGGCTCTGCGACAAACCGAAAAAGGCGAAGAGGAGCTTCATGCGAGAGACAATTCGATATTCTGGACACTGGGCAATGGAAACCAAAACTATCAAAACATTCACCATACGCCAACCGGCAACGAAAATATTCTGGGGCTCTTTCTACGACGACTCAGGGCCAGCATTCAACCTTTCAAAGATTGCCACCGGAGCCTAAATTTCACGATCACGTTTGCATACTCGATACTTGCGATCTCAACATATTCAATCGACTGGGTGATCATCATTCAGTGTCGATGCCATTCGAAGTGAGCAGTATTTATCAAACACGACTCGGATTAATCATCGAGAGTGTGCCGGCGTCTGCTTCGGTGCCTACTTTATTTTCATTGTTGTGCCCTTTGAAAGAAGTCTCGCCTGTTTTAACTCGAACACCTCATATAAGAGCCCTACAATATTGTACCGGCAGCAATCATGTTTCACTCATTGGTTGCAGCTCCGATTAGCTGCTTTGTCTTATTTACAATCATCAAGAACAATCTCATAGTGTGTACCCGGAAGGAATTGGTTCTCAACGCGTTATTCAGAATTTTGAGATGGTCCGAACCGCATCCGTCACAATTTAAAGCAAGCAAATTTTTCATCACAATCGACCCCGTAGGTCAAAATTACATTGCATTCTTAATAGACAGTCGAGCCAACAAATACCTCTTGAAACTTGTCCGCTTCGAACCGACAAACGATTCACAGCGCTTAGTGTTTGGCCGTTTGACGACAATTCAAGCTCGCCGAACCAATCGATACTCTCCATATGATTTCGGTACTTGAGAATGATCAAAATATGTGCCTTAACAGTGGTGCCAATAAGATCACCACAATAATGATTTGGAGATCCATTAGCATTCATGGCGTCAATGCCAAAACGTTCTAGCCTGGTCAGTACAAGTGGTTTCGGGCAACAAAGTATGGAGGACAAATTTTTTTGACATATTCTCGTCGATATCGCCTGTGTCGCACGACAGTGAAGTGCGCTCAATTTTGGGCGTCACCATGACGTCAGCATCGGTGAGCAAACTAAGTATGAGTACAATGAGCCCTCTCGGTCAGCCATCGGCTTTGATGAAAAGTGATTCACTGAGTCACACGACATTTAGTCCAACGTTCCAAAAATACGTGTCGAGTCCAGCTACGACGCTGCCACCAAAATTAGCTAATCAAACAAGCCAGATGAGCTCAATACGCGCTCTTGTAGGCCAAAGTGCTATAATATCTTGTCGACGCGACGGTAAGTTAGATGCGGCGAGCTCAGAGTCACATGATACTCCAATGTTCCTTAGGATGAAAATACCTGAGTTTTGTATCGCTTCTGTGGTGAAAGAATTGCTTGATTCCATGAAGCCTGTAATGAATCAAGAAACCACACCACGTTCTCATCAAAGTGGTACACAGCGCGAAACACACCTACTAGTATTAATATGATTGCACCGAAAGAACTCGAGCTTATTATCGATTGGTTTCTAGAGTCAAGTATTGGTCATAATCCTGAAATCACTGCTGAGCATGCAACAGGAACAACCGCAAGATGCCCACGCGCATGCATGGAAGGATGTCTGCATTCGATCAATGAAGGCGTTTGATGCTGACATGGTATTGAGCATGCAGTTCCAATCGATAAAAAGCTCAAGTTCTTTCGGTGCAGTCATTAGTCACTTACAAACACTGATTATGGATCAATATCATGTTCACCCCGAGGCCGACCAACACCAGGCACACGCGGTCGAACAGTTATAAATCGAAGACCAGACAATTCACCAGACTCGAAGCTAATTAATTTTCAACGCGATTCACACAACTTGTCTATGGTTAGGTTACTTGTTCGTTTTCGCCATTGTCATTGGCAGCCTGTGGTATAGTCACGGTGATATCTTCAATTTCATCTCACGGAAACTCCCTCATCCGTCTCTTTACTGTCTCCTTGTGGGCATTGCCATTTTGTGCCTGTACAAAACTCGCAATATTATTTACAATCACATCACGCAGGGATTCTCTTATCAAAATGTTACACAACGCGAAACACACCTTTAAGGCCATGCCGCCGCCCCCACCATCACAAAGGCAAAGCGGTCCAGTCGATAGCCTAACACTGCTCAAGTCGAATAAAATTTCTCTTCAAAAATCTCAAATGATTGTTGTATGCTTTCCATCTAGTGTGTGAGGATTAAAAATTATTCAAATCCATTTGGCACTTTGCCGAGCAACTGTCCGCGTTGTTGATGATTTTGTCGTGCGTGTTACGTCTTAACTCCTACCAGAAGCGTTTGTGCCCTCGTTTGCAGAAGAAATACGCTCCGCCTTGTTCGAGGTTGGAGCAATTGTTAACCGATCAAGAATTGTCGACCATAAGGGAGCCATCATTTTTTAATCAAGAGCTACCTGACATGTACCGTCCCATTATAACCAAGTTTTTGGCGCGTCTTGCCGCCGACGACGAGCCGTTTCCATGTTTGACCAACGTGACTCGCGACACTAGTCCTATATCGAATCTCTTCTCGGTGATGCAATATCGACAAGTGACACAGCCGGCAACAATCGCAACATCGGAAAAACGACTGCCGGTTCGTTTCATTGTCGCCCAATCGCGCACCACTCCACCCGACGAGAAACAGTCCAATTTCACAGATATCAATATTGGCGACTAATCAACCATAATCATTTGTTCCGATGAGATGAGCGAGCGTTCTTTGGCGCCGCCACACACTGATTTCAAACGCATCACAAACTAACGCGCGACTATCTGATGGACTTGCCGGACGGTGTGGCGCTTTTCTTCGCACATCGTACGGCGCCCTCAATGATGACAATGCAAGTGGCCCAATTGGAGGACAGCCCCCATCAGCGGTTCGCAAACACAGTTGCCACTAATGGCAATAATGAGAATGGCAATGTCAATCAAGACGCTTGCCATGCCTTCGGTGGTCTGAGGATTGAGAAAGCGAGCTGAAGGACAACTTACTCAAAGTTAATTGTTTGTTATTGTTGCCTTTGATTGGTCCAAGGCCTTGTTTGTTTGCGTGCCGCTAGTTCGTTTGCTTGTGCACAGACTCGCAATTATCTATGTCGTGAATCTCGTGTTGCAGTAATTTAGACTAAATTATTTAGTCAATAGTTGGTTAATATATTGTCATCAGTTGCGCAAACATTTCGGCACGCTAATAAATAACAATCGTCAAAGAATTGTTGAAATTCATGCGATCGAGTGCAGTGTCATTGTCATTATTATTATCATTATTATTATTGACAATTGGCCTGTCGCACCTACGATGTTTGTCAGACAAACAAAGACTGCAACAATACTTTAGCACTGAAGTATTTGGGTCGGCTAACAAGCTTTGAATATGCACAGATAACAAACTAAATGACAGAAATTGCATTGTTAACAAGTACACACACACACACACTCACGTATACTGAATTTGTAAAAGCCATTCAAATGTCCAATATTTAGTGATAAAACGCGTGAACGATAACAAGAGTGACTGCGCTATGAGCTAACTAAACAAACGACAGCAACAACAACACGTAGCGGAGCAAATTGAAGTTCATTTATTGAACTCTCGAGCGTCACTGAGACTTGGGTGCCAACGACCAAGTCAGTGTATACGAAAACACTATGTCGTGAAGACAACAACGAAAGCAATTCGTACACTCATTTGCTTATTCATTCGAATACAGCGATAGTTGCTGAGCAGAAACATGAAGTGCTAATATTCGAAAGGATGAAAGTTCCAAGTTCGACAAGCAACATATCATAAATGCTATTCAATATTAACGAGCAGGTAGATTCTCAATCGACACTCAGAGTTAATTCAAATCAAAGTCAAGAAGTCATTAATGCAAGAAAAGAGACAGCAAACCGATCAATATTCGTTTGTTTTTGAGTTTATTTTTGTATTCTTGAGGTAGATACAAATTAGCACAAGTTAATGAATGTAAATATTGTTACAAGTTAATTTAAGAACAGTGTCGAAATATATGGACAGATCGTGACAGTAATTAGGCAAAATTGTGAGCACGTGCTCATTAGCATTAACTAATCATTGGATTGGTATGGCGCGAAACATCACAATCGATAGTAGTGGTGTGAATGCGTTGTTCAGCAACCTTAATAATGTTTCAATGACAACGGATACGGCAACACAATCGTTAAATAGTCAAGGAAACGATCAACAACGATCAAGAGCAACAAGTTCGCGACTAGTGCGACTCACTAGATTGGCAAAATACTATTAAACATTCTCTCAATTTCATTTAATGCTGGTGTTATTTCAGTCTGAATTCCTGTAACCTCTATCTCTTAGGTAACTAGACACTAAAGTTAGATTGTATAATTGGTCTGGGTGCACTTGACATACAATCCACGGGTTATGATCTGCAATAATACAAGCAACACAACACAAGTGCGATTCAAAGAGGAATATTGTTCACTCTATCAAAATTAGACTCACAGCTAGCGCTAAAGCGTTTAAGCGAGATGGTATACAGTGTACAAGTAAAACAAGCGAGAAGATGGAAGAGAATCCAATGTGCTTTCTGTCGGGTTGATTCCATTTCAAATTGATGATCTTAAACGTGAACAATTCGTTCGAAAGCGAACAGTTTACATATTTTTCCCTCTTTAATAGAGAAAATTGAAATGCAAATGCAAGCATAGAAGACAGGGCAGGTTGAAACAATCGGAACGATTTTCGTTTCGAACGCTGAAAGAGTGTATTGAATAATCGCGCCTTATCACATTCACTTAGAACACTTTGAGTTTCACTCTGGCCATGTGGTCGACAACAAAATATCCATACTGTTTTGCCTCATTGTTGCACAAACAGAACAGATATGAACAAGGTGTATGGATTGCTCGAGAGGCAACAGGCGGTCACGGCTATTAAGCCTAGAAATTTATTCTTATGGTCTTGATTAACTTGGTGGCTGTCTGATGGCAATTGTACTAGTGAAACTCCGACGAACAGAGAGACCAACGCCAACCATTGAATCTGTTCCAGTTTTTTGTTCACCATGATGACCGAAAACATCGTTGTGGTCAAAATTTTGAGCCGGTAAGCAACTTGATGGGTTGCCGGGTCTAGATTGTTCAGGGCATAGAAGGTTAGGTTGTTTTGTATCGCATATAGAGATGCCGGCAGTAGTATCTTGCAACATTCTAATGTTCCGTTCACGAATTCTCTAAATATAGCACCGATGACATGTTCGTAAGATACTATGAGGTCACAAACAGCATATTTGAATATTTCGGCTACCACGATCACAGTGGAGCTGAGATAGAGTGTTGCCGGTCGGTGCTGTTCGCGAGTAGCTGAACAGTATGATTATGGAGGTAGTCTGTAGTGTGAGCACTATAAGGGAGTTCCACCTTATGTATTTGTGTACAGATGTTTGTGGTTTCGGCTTGCGTGGTTTTGGCGAACTATCACGTTGTAGTTTTGGCGTCAGTATGGGTTGCTCGCCTCCACTGGAGAATCTGTGAGCAGCGAATAGAGTAATCACCACGGTTACTTTGGGAGCCTAATGACAAGAGGTTTAACTGAATAGAATTGAAATAGGTAGAAGTAAATAATAAATAAATAAATAATGAATTCACCACCGAATGCGGTGTCAACGTGTTGTGATTACGATCCGTGTTAATCTGCAATAGCAGTCGCGAGAGTGGCTTATGACTGCTGATCACGTTTCTTCTCTTCATCAAACCACTTTGGCGATTTTCCCGATATCGATACTGCCCCAGTCGATTGTGCCAAATGATTACGTTGACCTGGGAGAGTCGGAGCTCCACACTTCAAAGCGCTCCTTTTAATTGATTGTTGTAGCAGCTGCACAACGATTACACATTCTTCTCGTAAACTTCTCGGTATTCTCGTGTTCTTTTCCATTCTCTCTTCCAAATATGTAATTGAACCATTAAATGCTCCCACTTTTCAATTCTCGTCTTGAAAAAGTATTCCCGAACACAGTAAAATGTATCTCTCTCATCCTCCGTAAGTGATGGCCATATACCGTCGCAAAGCGCCATCACTTTTTTTTGATTATCGCCTAAGTACATAAATTCACTATACATTGCGAAAGCTTTGCTGTATTGATTTTCTAACCACTCTTCGTAAGGACAGGTATACGATGATACCGGTGTATATGAGGTTGTATCGGTGTCGCTGTCGAGTTGGTCATCCCTTCCGTTCTTAACTGATTTGTATGTGTGGCGTCTCCGAAGACAGCTCATAATTTGAATGGTGACATCGTTAATTTGTAATGAGTTGGAGGATGAATGTTCATCACATTTTATAATCTCGGGCAAAACGCCCACAATGCATATTAAAGGGTGACAGGATTTTAGTTGGTTTGAAAAAAAGTTGATCATGTGACACTGTGCTCTTGAATGGGACAGGTTGTATTTTATTCGTGTGCTGTGTGCGGGTGCAGTTGTACGGTGTTAGTCCTGCGTGGTGGCCGGTTGGTGTTGAAAACTGTGTAAAAAAATTTGATAAGCAAAAAGTTAGTTCTGAGTCTAATTCATCATGGCGATCGAAGATTGATTTAGTTACCCATTACTTACTACTTCCTGGCTATCTAATGGCTGATTCGATGACTCAATCGTGAGATCTGATGTCGGAGCTGATATTTAATCGAGTGCAACAGAAATATTCAGAAATCGAACATTTTCTACTACTTGTATTGCTTAGGCCACAGAATCGAACGAACTCAAAGATATCACAAGAAATTACTTCACTCATGTATGCTGGTAGACCTGGATTTCAGCTATCGACCTGGAAATTCCATGAAACTACGAACCAGTGCAGTGCTAGGCAATAAGCTTACTATTGACAACGTTCAAGACATGATTGATAGGATTGAAACGCATTTCTATGAATAAGTGAGAACAAAAGACACAACAAAGGCCAATTTGAGGAAATGTTCGAATCAAATCTTGTCAAATTTAGATTAAAAGTTGATTCAGGGAAGAATCAATTCAAGAGTCGCATTAGATTAAAAATGGAAAAGCCATGAACACAATTGAAACCGAGCTAGTTCAATTACATCATCGAGATTCCACTGACATTGGCAGATGCAGAATCATCGACACTCATGTAATCATCATCCGATTAATCCTCATCAACATCTGCCATCACAACATTAGGTTCTTCAATGTTTAGATTGTCAGACAAACCTCTCAGCGCCTCAGCAAATTCTGCATCAAAAGCTTCCTATTCAGCCAACACTTCTCTTTCTTTGTTCTTCTTCGACAAATGCTTGAAGATACCTCCCCTAACATGTTGACAAAGATAAATACGACTCTTTAATTGATGAAAAACTCTTCTCAGTTGCTGCGTATCCTCATTCATGTTAGCAACTTCCTGAATCAATGCCTGGCGGAACTCTTCTTTATTCATATTGAAATTAGGCTTTATAATCCTATATTTAAGAGTTCCCCAGAGATAAAAATCACACATATTAAGATCAGGAGATCTAGCTGGCCATAAAAAGCCATCCTCTACCCGAGTATACCGCGAAATGATTCGACCAGAGTAGTATATGTGGGACTATGGCTGCGATTTAAGGAGAAGTATCTGAAATAAACGTAAGAAGAATCTTACAGTTACATATTTTGGATTGTCCTTCGATAGTTTCTCTTCTTCAATAAGACCAATATTGCATTCAATTTGTCTGCATCAATTGGTTTTTCCATAAACAACATACGAAAGAACAATCTCGCTACGCAAAACAATACATTCACTTTATCGGGATGATTGCTCACAAAATCGATCGAAATTTCAACGACGCCTTTCTTGATGAGCTTATCGATCGATTTCTAAGGGGATAGTAATGCCGAAAATATCCAAAATTTCTATTTTGAGGTCGAGATCGTTCGTCTCGCTCAAGATATCGAAAGATTTGCCTATGACGCTAGACGTATGCTTTCCATCATCAGTAGCAAGTGTGATGTCGGATCTTGTTTGATTCTCTTCTATCTTGTCGACGCAACAAAGAGGTGTATCGATGATACTGCTGACGGGGCTTGATAGAAGATATCTTGAGGTGTTAGATGAAACGTATATGTAAACTACTAGAAATAAACTATAAACTATAACTAGAGAAGAAGTGTATAGTTTGAGTGCGTTGGGCCCATTGATTCTTTATTGACAAGATGTATCTCATCTACTTAAATACCCGTCGACAGACAAGTCTAAAACTTTCCAGAATGTGTTAGGTATGGTACAAACATTCTGTGAGTGGTGTGTAATCGGGAATAATATGCATTGATCACGCGTGGAAAGGACGCGTTGCACGTGCTGCCTATGAATGTTGGCGACAGAATCACGTGATATTGGTGTGATTGTATTGCTCTCAATGTCATCTATCTAGACCATGTGTTTGTGGGCGACTCATATGCATCATTGATGAAATATCAAGGCGCGAATATTTAAATAGGTCATGAATGCCGCGTTATTGTTGACAACGGTAGATGGTGACTATGATAGGGTTAACCCATGTGCTTTAGCTCTGGAAGAAACACACTCAAAATGTTCTGGAGGCACGGAATTTACTGAATGTGGTGGTGATCCAATCGCAAACGAGCCGTCACGTGAAAGCCAGGCGAGGGCCCTTTTGACGTCCGCTCTTGATTTGGACAACCAGATGGTTTTGATCGATTGTGAATCAGCTCATCAAATTTGGACTCGTCTAGAAAGTACGTATGAAAACAAAACCGCGTTCGAAACAGACAACATTCTCGGCCGACTCTTCAACTATCGGATTGATTCCGTGGACAATATCGGGCAAGCGCTGGGTGAAATCCAGAGCTTGGCAACCAAAGCAAAACTGCTTGGCGAGTCAATCTCGGAGAAAGCGGTCATGGTGGCCATCACCAATGCCTTGCCGAAGCCCCAGTTCGAGAACTTTATCGAAATATGGTCTAGTCGACCTCAAAGCGAAAGGACACTTAACAATCTCATCTCAATGGTGATGAACAAAGCAACCCAAATGGAACCTGACGAGTCTAAGGCTTTCTTTGTTGGAAAAGGAAAATTCAACAAACAAGGCAAAACAGACAAGAAAGACATAACATGCAACTTCTGTAAACGTAAAGGGCACATTGCTAAGGAGTGTCGAAAATTGAAAAAGAAAAAAGAAGAAGAGAAAAGTAAAACGAAGCACAGCTCAAACGAGAAAAATGTGTCCTCAAGGAATTGGATACAATGGCCATGCCTCTATGGCCATTGTATCCAATTCCTTGAGCGACGAATTCTGGATTGCCGATAGCGGCTGTACGAGTCACATGACTCCAAGACTCGATTGGATCGAGGCTTACCAGAAGTTCAAGAGCAAATTGGCAATACAACTTGGAGATGATCGGACCATCTACGCAGAAGGGTCTGGACGCATTTCGACATCTATTGGCACGATAACTGACCTGCACTACGTTCCAGAATTGGCGACAAATCTGTTTTCGATCAACGCAATGACTAAAAAAGGCTTAGAAGCCCGATACAATCGCGATGGTATTATAATATCGAGAGGCGATATAGAGATATTGCGTGGCGACAAGAAGGACGGAGTGTGCGTTCTTGATTTCGGTATGAAGCAGCATGCATTCGCGGCCGCTACGCTAGATACCTGGCATAGACGTTTCGGGCATGTGTCCATGGTGACGCTGAGAAACATGGCCGATTCTGGAGCGGTGGAAGATATGCGCATAATACACGCGAATGAGCCTAAATCAAAGTGTGAAGACTGCACTTTCCAAGTGCCACAGAACGACTCATCCGTCGAAAACATCCTCAAAATCATCAACGTCGGGTGAGTCCTTGCACTTTGATACCGTTGGTCCGATACAACCGGAGAGTCTGGGTGGAGCTAGATTCATTCTACTCTGCAAAGACGAACACTCGTCTTACAGACACGTACGGTTCGTAGCAAGTAAAGCCTCAATTCCCGACGAAGTCAAGAAAATAATTTCGACCACAGCACTCCACACAGGCAACAAAACACTACGTGTAGTAAGTGATAACGGCACAGAGTTTACGAATGAAAACTTAAAGAATTTTCTGAACTCGCGTGGCATTGTCCATGACACGTCAACTCCGTATTGTCCG
The DNA here is from genome assembly GCA_019968535.1 of Fragariocoptes setiger. Taxonomy (NCBI): domain Eukaryota; kingdom Metazoa; phylum Arthropoda; class Arachnida; order Trombidiformes; family Phytoptidae; genus Fragariocoptes; species Fragariocoptes setiger. The sequence continues at coordinate 7,974 of JAIFTH010000623.1, read as the reverse complement.
CAACAGAACGGACTAATAGAGAGAGAAGTTCGAACAGTGACAGAGTCTGCAAGAACATTATTGAACACGGCTAAATTGCCCAAATATTTGCGGGCAGAAGCGGTAAATACCGCGGTATTTCTGCTGAATAGAACAATCAACCAGCGAAATAGTCAACAAACCCCTTATGAATTGTGGCACGGCCAAAAGCCAAGTGCTAAACACTTGCAGGAGTTCGGGCAAAAGGCTGCAGTTTTGAAGCCTGAAACGAAAATCAAGGGTAAATTTGATACCAAAGCAACGAAGGCAATATTCGTTGGTTATACTGAAATGACCAACACATTCCGGTTCTATGTTGCAGAGCAACGCAAGGTTATCGTCAGCTGCGACGTGATGTTTTTGGACTCACAAATCGTAAACTCAAGCACTTCAAGCAAGCAAAATGACACTAACATTTCAAATGAGGTTATAGTTGAAGATTATTTATCATTCGAAAATGAAAATGATCTTCGGGCACCGCCCCCTTCACCAGAACCAAGTTCCGAATTCACAAAAGATGATGTCTCTCCAGTTGAAACCGTGTCTAAGTGTGACAATAGCTCCTTTGTAACGCCGCTGAAAGTTTCAAGGATCACCAGGGACTGTCCTCTACCGGTTCCGAAGCACAGAGATAATAGCAAGCCGAGAGTGGCGGCGCAGGTAGACGGCACGAATATTATACCGAGTCGACTTCGCAGTCAATCGATCAATCGTGCGAATGTTGCTATCAACAACACTGGCGATGACACGATCGGCTGGCAAGATGCCATGCAGCGAGACGACAGTGAGGTTTGGAAGGCAGCAGCCTTGGATGAAATGCGGTCTATGCAGACCAATCAAATTTGGGAATTGGTAGACAAACCGGCAGATCGCGATATTATAAAATGTCGCTGGGTTTTCAAAACAAAGAAAAGCCAGAATGGCAAAGTGTCTAAACATAAGGCACGATTAGTAGCCAGAGGTTTCACACAGAGGCCAGGTGTGGATTACACTGCAACGTACGCTCCGGTAGCCGATATGAAGTCACTGCGATTGATATTTGCAGTGGCAGCCACCTTCAAACTAATCATCCGCCAATTTGATGTGAAGACGGCGTTTCTTAACGGATCATTGGATGAAGAACTATTTATGTCACAATGTGGCGCCGTAGCTCAAGCCGCAGAGTGGGGTACTTGAGCCGACGGACGACAATTGAGCGCACGTGGGACGTGACTCTTCTGCTGCTCTTTTTGTCGGTGAGGTGTTTGAACCGATGGTTCTTTGGTTGAGGTTGAGGGGGTAGATGGCGGCGATCTGTCGCGTACCTCAATTATATGGAGAACTATCTAGTTGTTTATTAGTGAACGGTACATGAGGGAACTATTGTTATAATCTGTTGCGTGCCTTATTTATATGTGTGTGTCCACAGGTCTTCGTAGACACAGCTTAGCACGTGTGCGATGCGTGCACTCAGCCGGAAACGGCTGAGTTCGCTTGGTGCGCCGTTCAACCTAACCATCTGATCAGCAACCTGCCCTGTAGTGGAAATGTGTCGGTACAGGTGGCGATCGACAGCGAGGGTGTGTTGGGGTCGGGAAGAATACCCTGTGTGTGCACCTGACGTCACATTTATATGGAGCGTGACGGCAGGGCACCACAGTCCACCTCTTCGTTTAGGTTGAATTCGATGATTCAAACACGCGCGCCATAATTTGCGCGGGTTCATCTTTGCGTTAATCAGTCACGTCAAGACACGAGACCTCGGCATCAATATTACGACACCGGTTCGTTATACAAAGTACATTACAAGCAATATTACATTCCAACAACTATGGCTCGGAATCATCCGTACCTCGGTCCTCCTTCACATCTCACGGACACACAGTATTCAATGGCAACTGTACTACTAAGAGCTCAATTGGTTCGAGCCACAACTATCGATGTCAAGTGATTGAACGTCCCAATAAAAGCTCCTCTTGCTGCCTAATTTGTGATACTCAAAACTTGTGATGGTTACCGTATCACGCCGAGACTGACGATTTCGATGAATCTTATTCCGATGTGAAGGTCCTCCACCAAGCTCGAGACTGACTACTCTTTTGACCTATGTCGATGGCCTAGGTCGGGCGCTATGGACCAAAGAAGTGTCCATACCGCACGGTGAAATTGTTATGCAGACGTCCATGTGCGGGCTGTGATTGTGTTGTCGAACCGTACTCGACCAGACGAGTCTATTATTTGAAGATTCCTCAGATTCGATCTTTTTCTGCCGTATTATTGGTCTGCTCAACCAATGTTGTCTCTGTTATTGTTTCATAATCAGCCCTGTCTACTTCATAGCTGCTAGGTTGATGACTGGATGTGGCTCTGCTGACTATATCCTTTGGATATGGCGAACCGGCAATATTATCGGTCTGTCGTGTGTGCTTATCGCTATGAAAGTTTCATTGACATGAGTCCTTTCCAACTCCTGGAGCGCATCACTCGACGAATGATCTTGAACTATCGTATTGCCTTCGTTGATCGGCGAAGCCGGTTTCTCTTCTGACGTTAGATCGATCGAAGTTGTGGCATCCATAATGCTTATTTGATCATTACAAGGCTGTTCAACAGTGTATGTCGTGTCGCTTGTCTCATTGGGCGGATGAGTCATGATTTGAGAGCACGTTGTATTCGCTGTACTGTTTCGATCATCCGTTTGGTTTTCAATCGGTACCATACTATTTTCTCTCCTTGTATGTGATCTAAGGACCCTATCCGACGGTGGGATCTCAGCCGTTTGATGTTTAAATGGAGGATCACTCACTGAGTCGTCGATTATGAAATCGATCTGATATTTCGATTTTGGTCTCTCTCGAATACTATTGTTGTCATTCGTGAGACAATTCTTAAGAATACTACGCAGTCGATGACCTGTGTCATCTGCTACTGTGCCGGTTCCAATGGTAGAGCGACGCGGTGAAGAAGAAATCGGTCCTGATTGGCAGTCATCGACGATGTCGAGATGTATCCGATCAAACTCTGGTGAAAGCTCTTTAGAGATTTCGGGTGCATCGCGGTGCTTATCTTCAATGTCAAGATAATAACCTTGACTGCCAAAATCCCGATTATGATTGATGTCAATAGAATCGTAATCTCCACCCTTTCGTTTTGGTACAGGGGGAGTCTCTATGTTTTCAGCCTTCGGTTCAATGTAAAGTTTAACATCACAAACTGCTATAACTTTCCGGAGCATGTTTTCTATGTCTAGGATAACAACAGCACCTGGATCATCATTTTCACCAATGAAGCCAGCAACGATGTAAGGGCCTTGCCATCGAGGCCAAAACTTCTTCGAGATATCAGTTGGAACGGTTTGGCTCCTTATTAAAACCAATTGTCCAATTTTCAATCTACACCGAGCGTGTCTCGCATCGTATTCGACTTTCTGTGTTTCCTGTGATTCCTTTATGGATTCTTCCACGTGAGACCTTATAGTTTTCCGAGCATCTTGTAGCTGCTCCTGATCAGATGCTTCTACATCTGACTCTGGCTTGAGTGGGCTACGAGGATCCATTCCATGTAATGTTTGGTACGGACTATGTCCAGTGCTCTCATGGACCGTTGTATTGTATACGTACAAAGCCCATTTCAGGTGTTCGTCCCAATCACCTTGAAATTGATCCACGTAGGCTCTCAATATCCTCATCAAGGTCCCATTCAACCTCTCATCGATACCATTACTCTGCGGATGATAAGGTGTTGTTAGCTGATGTTTCATTCCCGTTTTCTCGAGGAATTCTTTCCACTCTGAAGACGTGAACTGTGTGCCGCGATCAGTTATGATGACGACCGGTTTGCCATGGATAGCTAGGATGTTTTCTTCCACGAATCTGATGAGTTCTGCTGTCCTTATCCTTTGACACGGTTTAGCAAAAGCCCATTTGCTGACCGCATCTGTGGCAGTAATAATATATGCATTACCACGGAAGGTCGGTGTAACAGGGCCTACTATGTCAAGATGTATATGCTCAAAAACCTTTGACACCGGAATACTATGCAAGTAACCATGTGGCATTCCAGCTGGGTTCTTGAATTTCTGGCAAGTGTCGCAAGATTTAACATAGCTCTCAACAGATTGGTGCATTTGGGGCCACCAAAACTGTATCAATTTTCTATGCGTCTTCTTGATTCCTAAATGTCCGCCGTACAACGGGTCATCATGAGCAAGTTTAAGTAACCAGAGACGGGACACTTTAGGAACATAAATGCGTTTCTGATCCGTATTTGGCAATTTAGTATCAATGTAATAGACTATGCCGTTCTCTAGCACAAAATTCTCTAGCTTTCCTAGCTTGATCTTTGATTTGAGGTCTTCAACATCATCAGATAGATGTTGAAGCTTATCTCCACTGGTAGCGGCTAGGCATAAGGTCTCCGCCTGGCCGTCAATCAATCGTCGGGCCAACAAATCAACCCTTATATTTCCCGGTGTATCTGCGTGAGCTTTGACGTGTATCCATTCTATTTGCAAGTCTTGCTTCGCCTCTAATAGTCTCTTGAACAAGTCTACGTTAATCACAGGCTTTTTCCTATGGTCGAGCCATTCATTCGACTTCCACTTATCGATCCACGACGTTGCTGCGCTATGAAGATACTTACTATCAGTTACGATCGTGATAGATTGTTGACCTTTCTTTTTAGCATGCTCACAAGCCTTAATCGCTGCTGTCAATTCTGCAGAATTGTTAGATGGAGACTACGTAACGTAGCCAGACAGTTCTAGTCCTCTGTCGAATTCGGCGCACACCGCTCAACTAGCTCGACATTCTGGTTTTCCGTTCTTTGTACATGCTCCATCAACATAATACACTTCTTCTGGCACGTGCGAAACCAACATCTTGGTGCTGTGATCCAACAGCGACTCTTTCACTTCGAACTTGATCGAATCGTATCCCTCCGGCATTCTTACCAGCAAGTTTTCAATGCGTTCCGGCCGATTGACCAGCTTCAACACATTTTCTAGGCATTTGGAAGGGAGGCGAACTGTTACATGGTTAGGGTTCACCCATATACGAAACTTATCAAATGCAAATGCCAGTGCCAAGAGCTGTTTTTCGACCAAACTATAATTCGCTTCGGAAGATGATAATAGCCTGCTACCTCTAGTGATAAGTTTATCATGCCTGTCAAGCAGCAATACCTCCGAGGAGTCTGGCATGGTGTATATTTCAACGACCTTATCTTCGTCTCTAGGGGCTAGACGGTGACTGCAAGCCTCTCTCAGCAGACGTAATATCTTCTCGTAAGCCTTCTGATGTTGGGGTCTCCATTGGAAGTCCTTATTTTTCTGGAACAATTCCCGTAACGGCTCTAGTTCTTTAGGATAGTTAGGAATAAATCTGGAATAAAAATTCAATTTGCCAATTATAGAGCGCAGTCCAGTCTTGTCGCTTGGTGCATCAGCCTTGATCAATGTTGCTATCTTATCTGGTAGCGGACTGATAGAGTCACCACTTACGAAAAACCCAAGATAGTTGACTGATGTCTTAGCAAAATTGCACTTCTCCAATTTGATTTTAACGTTGAATCTAGCACATTTTTCTAACACCCAAGCAATATTATCATCGTGCTCTTGTCTAGTTTTACCAAATACTAATATGTCGTCTACGTAGACCACACATTTCGTGTATAGTCCCTCCGAAAATATGCGATTCATTTCGGCCTGAAATACCGCACACGAATTCCTGGCTCCGAACGGACAACGATTGAATTGGAAATTGCCTAGAGGCGTGGAGAACGCTGTCTTGCGCCTATCTCTCGTATCTACAGCTATCTGATAGAATCCTTGAGCACAGTCCATTGTTGTAAAATACTTGTTACCTTGGATGACACCAAATATATCACTAACATGAGGCAAGGAATAAGAGTCTCGCAACGTAACACGATTTAATGGAATATAGTTGACGACGAAGCGTCCAGTATCATTCTTTTTAGGGACTATGCGAGAAGTTGCCGAATAACCAGATCTTGTAGGTTCAATAATACCCTTCTCAATCAGCTCAGACACCTGTTGCTTGATTGCGACTATTTCATCTGGATTGTAGTGGCGCTGTTTAGCGTAAATTGGCCGATTGTGAACTGTGACGAATCTCATTGGATCCCCACAGATAGGTTGCTTACCCAGGTCGGCAAAAACTACTTTATACTTCTGGAGTATTCTAAGGATATGATTGTCAACGTCGAGAGAGTCGAGCCTATTATCTATTTGAGCTGTTGCTTGATATTCGCCCTGGCATTTTGTCTCACGTCCAATGCACTGCCCATTATACAACATAGTTATCTTCCCATCTGATATCTTGATATTCAAATCAAATAGTTTCAACTGCTTAAGGCCTATTAGTGCTTGGTAGCCGAGTATATCTTGGCACCCGTTGGCTATGTAGAAATTAGTCAAGGCAGGTCGTAGTTGCGAACTCGCGGGTCTGAGGCTCAATTTGACTTTCTTGTCGACATGAGCAAGGCCATTATTCGCGAGTTTGACGTTAATATTAGCCGGTTTGGATTTTGGATTCGAAACCTTCATTATCATACCGTGCTGTGGTATAAATGAAATGGTGGCATCCGTATCGATGATGACTTTATGCATGTGCTCGTCGATTTCAAACGAACCTATGAGAAGACGAGGTTCTCTGTTCAATAAGGCCAGGGTATCGGACGACAACACGGGCGCCGCCTCATCTCACTTCATGTTCATGGGACAATGCTGAATCCAGTGCCATGACTGACAATTGCCACACGCAGTCGGCGGCTTGCCGAAACGTGAAAAATAATAATCATCGTCGAAAGCTTTGGTCGTGTTTGATTGATTTACGTCGCTTTTCGATGCTGGCGAGGAATTCGCGTTAGTACTCGATTGAACAGTGGCCTTGTGCCCGGTGTCTTGGTGAACAACGTTGGCCGGTATTGAATTATTTTGTCTCCATGAGGTATTAGCCTGAGAATACTGGCTACTGTTTGGCGGCATTTGACGTCTCGGTGAAGGTGAACAACTCCTAGGGTCGTTCGGACGTGCGTAACGTTGAGGTTCGTAGCGCACAGCTGCCGCAATAGCGTCTCTGGTTGCCTCGCCCTCTGAGCGAATGCCTTTTACAACATCTCGCAACAGAGCGAGTACATCTGCTGAAGTTATTTTATCAGCCGCGTTCTCTGAGGCCAACACATTATTTGTAGCGTCAAATTGGCGAGCCGCTCGTTTGAGGTCATCAATTGTCTTCGCGTTACGATATTCAGTGAAGAACGATAATGAAGATTTGGTCGACAACGGCAGTGCTGCCTTTACGTGACGAACCAAAGTCTTATCATCACCCGAGTCGCCATATGCCTTTCGGTACGAATAGGCCATCTCTTCAACGAAGTCTAACAGACGATGATTGCCATCTGCCTGAAATTTCAACTCACGTAACTTCAAAAAATGACGATCTTTATCCTCAGTTTCTGAGAACCTGTTGACGATCGCAGCTTTCAAGTCAACCCAACAAGCCCCAGATTCAATCAGTCGTAAGTCGCTCTCGAACCATGGTTTATACGGGCTCGAGGAGAATGACTTGGTTAGTAACAATCGACGATGTTCGTCGCTCACCGTCGATGTGGCGGCTTCGAACTGCGCAAGGTATTCGAAAACATCACTGCCTTTGTTAAAACTAGGAACTCGTAGAGGGGCTAGAGATAATGTCGAACACAACTGATCGACGGATCTAGTCATGTCGATAAATGTTGACATGTTTGCCGTTGACATATCGGGATGTCCATGCATCTTATGGTGATAATGTATATTTATGAAACTATTTCAAAGCGAAGACGCTCGCCCAGCTCAGAGCCTTTCTATAACTACTTTAGATAAATCTTTCGATGAAATTGTTCTGGTGGTTAGAGTAACCACTCTCGGGTGTACTACTATATAAGGTCCCGCCCAAATCGAATTATAATTATATTTTC